>JAPMOB010221277.1:0-23225 GCA_029875015.1 Lepomis gibbosus | reverse complement strand
AATCACCCTTTCTAGCTTTAGCCCATGCCACATTTCGCTGATGAATAATGTCTGACAACTCTGGTGAAAACCAAGGGTTTCCCGTCACTTCACTCTATACACTCTTCGTGGACTTCAGCTTGGCGTTCAACACCATCATCCTGGACATCCTCAGAAACAAACTCACCCAGCTCACTGTGCCAGCCTCCACCTTTCAGTGGATCACAAACTTCCTGACTGACAGGAGTCAGCAGGTGAAGCTGTGGAACATCACATCCAGCACCTGGACAATTAGCACTGGTGCCCCGCAAGGGTGCGTGCTCTCCCCACTGCTCTTCTCTCTACACCAATGACTGCACATCAGGAGACCCATCTGTCAAACTCCTGAATGACACAGCAGTCATCTGCCTCAACCGGGACGGTGATGAGTCGGAGGTTGATCAGCTGGCTCTCTGGTGGGGTCAGAACAACCTGGAGCTTAACACGCTCAAAACTGTGGAGATGACTGTGGACTTCAAGAGGAGCCCACCCACTCTGCCCCCCCATCTCTATTCTCAACAGCCATGTGTCTGCTGTGGAATCCTTCTGGTTTCTGGGATCCACTATCTCCCAGGACCTAAAGTGGGAGCCCAATACTGACACCATCATCAAGAAGGCCCAGCAGAGGATGTAATTCCTGCGCCAGCTCAGGAAACACAACCTGCCTAAGGAGCTGCCGATCCAATTTTACACAGTCATCATCCAGTCTGTCCTCTGCAAGTCCATCACTGTCTGGTTTTGATCTGCTACCAAAAAGGACAGGGACAGACTACAACGGACAGTCAGGACTGCAGAAAAGATCATCATTGCCAACAATCAACCTGGCCTCCATTCAGGACTTTTACATTTCCAGAGTCAGGAAATGGGCAGGAAACATAACTGCAGATCCATCTCACCCCAGACACAACCTGTTCCAGCTTCTCCCCTCTGTTAGGCGCTACAGAGCACTGTACGCCAAAACCAACAGACTCAGGAACAGTTTCTTCCCACAAGCCATCACTCTGAAGAACAGTTGACTCTGACTCACAGTGTCAGGAACCATTCCTGTGCAATAACCCAGTAACTCTGCCTCTATTCAGCCAGCTGTATACTGGCTACCACTTAGTATTTATTTATTCATCATTCTCTATTTCAGAGCTGTTCTTACTGTTTATACTGTTCATATTCATATTGTCCATATTGTATATACTGTATACCAAATCCACCTACCTCAAATACATAATGCCGCACGTTATACATATTTATTCCAGCATTCTTTGCATTCATCACACTGTGTACATGTATGCTTGTATGTGTATGTGCACCAGTATATCACATCCACCTCAGACATATACATAATAATAATAATGTAATAATAGTTTTCAACTGCAACGTTTGCACTCTGCTCATTGCACTATTGTCTCAATCTGTCTATTTTGTTTTTGTTTATAGTGTGTATATAAGTGTGTTCTCTATACTGTAGACTGTGTTTGACTTTGTTACTGTATTGTGTTGAATACGTCAAATTCCTCGTATGTGTACACATGCCTGGCAATAAAGCTGATTCTGATTCTGAACCACCAACAGTTCATTCAGATATTTGGGTGTGTTTTCACACACTGTCACATCAATTTTCTCACACAGTGACAAACAAATGCATAACTGACAACCAACTGGTGCGACAACAGATATGCCGTCAGGCATTAAACGGGAGACTCACACAATTTACAACTTTCACACACTCTCACGATGTCACACATTAATTTTCTCAAGCAATGAACATCAAATAACTTATAATTGTTATTAATTCCTAGTATTGTTTACTATTTTATCTTTGCAAGATGTCTTTGCAATTAGTTTGAAAATTGTATCTACCTTGTTTGTACAATGGTTATTTATTTATTTATTTATAACCTGTGTTTGTTGCTGTTTTATTGTTTTTTTGATTTTCTTTGATTTTCTTTGTGTCCAGTGCAATTCCATAGAATCACTTATTGTTTATCTTTGTTCTTCTTAGCATTAATCCCAATTTAATTTTTTGATTTCAGTCAACAATTACTGATGTGGCAGTGCCTATCTACTTGTGCAATGCACCATGTTAAATGTATAGAATCTACAGTACTCATGTGTGATTCTTAAGTCTGTATGCTGTTCCTGCTTACTAACTCTAACCCAACAAAATAGTCTCTGGGATATCTGGGATGGCACACACTACTTAGCTCCTGATTTAGGCTATGATGTCTGGAGGTTGGCAAGTATGCTGATCATTGATGTCTTTTCATCTAGCTTACACATGCTGTAAAATTGTGTTATTTTTAAACAGAATAAATAGGATTGAAGAGTGTGACTGTAGCCTCGACCCGCTAGCCTCAAGCAGAGATGAGGAGCTGGCTACAGAGGTCTGTTAAGATCACTTCTTTCTAACTCCACATGCCCAGATTGTTTTAATTTTGGTAGTCCTCAGACCCAGCTGACCCTAACCCTTAAGTAAAAAGCGAGTAACAATCCGATTACAGTAGTACAGTACAGTAGTAAGGAACGTACTGAGTCATCTTCAAAGGCTCATTGACGTAGGTGGACAGGATGGGCAGGAGGTCGTATATGCCACTCACAAGGAAAGCACCTAGAAGACAATTAGAGAAACAATTAAAAAGACAAGTATATCAGCTTTGCAGCACATATATCTCTGACCTTGTTTTTCTGAGCATATTTGCATATATTTTCTTCATCAGTATAATGTATGTCATTCATCCCGTTCCACCGGACGGACCTTACCTTTGATCTGAGGAGTGATGCTGTACTGCGACCAGTCAGTGGAGAGGACCATTGCGGTCAGGTGAGCCCCAGCAGAGTGGCCGCACAGGTACAGACCGCTGAGGGATTGGATTTGTGATTGTGGGAAAGAGAGTTTTTTTAAAATTGCATTTTAAATGTAGTGCCGTAAAATGAACTAACTTGAAGTAACAAGCATGAGTACCTGATGTGAGAATACTGCTGAACAACGGAAACAACACTCCTGCGTACTTGAGACACCATCAGGTCCATGTTACCTGAAAAATAAGTGAAAGGGGGCAGAGGCAGAAGGCTGAGACTCCCAGTCCATTGTCATAAAACAGTCTCTTTTTCCCACAGAAGAGAAACAACCTTGTGAGAAAAGACTCTACCTTTGGGGGCGATGTCATATCCTACGGCAACCACCACTACACCTTTATCGACGAGTGGAACAGCCATAAATCCTGACTCCTCCTTACTGTACTAGCACAAAAGCATCAACATGAAAAATCCAATCCGCATTGCAAAGCAGAAGGGAGCATAACACTGTACCTGAGAAACTGCCAGTAGCCTCCATGTATGTAAATCACAAGCGGGACATCTGAAACAGAGGGAATCAGGCCTATTAATCCTCACGTTATCTACAATTCTACATATTTGAAGCATGACAACAGGGTGGGTTGTGGGTGTCATGGCAGTCTGTACCCAGAGAGTTGGTGCTGGGTATGTAGACGTCCAATTTCTCTCCATCTCCCTCCCCATATGGCACGTTGAGCAAAGTCTGAGCCAGACCACGGGCACGCTCTGTACCTGGACACACACAGTACCAATGCATGACATCCTAGTGGACACTGGGGGTAAACAATGTGACGATATATACAGTGAGACAGTATACCATTGCCATTACATTTTTTCCTCTAGCTTTTTGTTTATACATAGTATTTCTAAGTGCGTTGGGTCGTTGTGGACGATGCTGCAAATCAGTATGAGCAGTGTGCACTGTTGGATTTTAGCATCAATCTGATGACGTTTCTTGATTTGTCAGGTATTTTCTTCACTGATTTATTAAAAAATAGGCACCCATGCAGTTGTTGTGTTCATTCAGAGTTTCTCATGGGGCACCCAAGGGAAATTGAGGGTCTAATCATGAATGGCAATGGATTTAAACCGGCTGGGGGGCCTTTGTTGCATGTCATCCCCCACCTCTCCTGTTACTTCCTGTCATCTACCTGTTGGCTCTCTAATAAAAAGGCATCAAAATAAAATTATATATACCATTCATAATATAATTAATTATTTTGAAGAAACATTTTACCAATAGTAAAAATTCTGCACAACAGGGAGGGGCAACAAATTTTATAGGCCCTTTACAATTCCCCCTTTATATCTCCAGCACAGCATGCTCACCAAATGTACTGTCTACCACATAGTCCAGGGCTCTGGAGTAAAAAGAGGAATCTGAGCAGGAGAAAGAGCATGCATTTAGTTTTTTTTTCATCTTTGTAAAAACAATGCTTAGGCTACACCCTCAAGAGATGGAAGTTTTCAATATGTGACTCGTGCAGCCTTTACCTCAGAAACATATTTAGCTGTGAAATAGGAGTGATAGGCAATTAGGCAGCCTTCGTTTTCTCAATAAGAATGGTTTATTTTTTTTATCCCGTGTCCTCTCTATCTATGGTTACAAATCCTCGACAGGAAAAACAGACACAGACACCTGTGTCCCTGCTTGCCTCATCCGGATTTATGTGTATTGTTTCGATTAGCGTCTAGCTTCAAACGAGACCGACCTTCCTTTACAGCCTTCACGTGAGCCTTGATCACGTCGTCTGCCGACATCCTGTGCGACCACCGGCTGGGTGAATACTGCCTTTCAAGCTCCTGTTACACGGAGAGACTGCTGTCAACCGGGCGGCCATGAAAGCCGAGACACAAACCACCTAGAGCCGACGAGACGCACCGTAAACACGGTCAACAGCGCCCTCCCCTGCTACTATTAACCACCTGCTTTGGGTAGAGGCGTCAGTCTTTTTCTTCTTCTTCTGTTTCCTTCAGGTGTTATGCAGAGTTCTGTATTCCCGCCGAGAATTGTATGCACCTCGCGGGAGGTAACAATCATTTATGCTTAGAGGTGGATCTAAGAGGTAGAAGCAAATCTCGGCAGGAAGCTTATTACATCTGTTCTGTCTAATTCTGGATCCACCACTTAAGAATTCCTTTCAGACTATTTGCTGTGCACATTGTTTAAATGCGGTTTTCACCACAATTTTTTTTGCTGAATCATAAAAAATTCTACATCTACTAAGTGTAATAAAAATTGCTGCCTCCCACTGGTAAGAGGGCGTCACTCTCTTACTGTTCCTTTAGGCCTAATTGTTCTAATGGGAACAGTTAAAGGTTGTTATTCTAAAACGCCAAACTACACAGTTAAAGATAGCAGAGAGGAGGGTCAAAAGTCAAAACTCTTACATCTTTCTTCATTTCAGCGCACTGCATCGTTGTTTCTCTGGAAGTGACTAAACTGGCCTAAAGAGTCTGACTTGTCTACCAGCGCAGACGAGTCTGAGGACTTTAGACTCGTGACCCGAACTGGAATTACACAATATGAAACGTAAACCGGTCGAACAGCCGTCTCACGATTTCTAACAGGCAGCCAGATCCTAAAAAACATGTTTACAGCCGCGTTAAAAGAAGGAAGAGAAAGATACTGCAGCTGTTTTCTACAGCTGTTCCTCTCACTGGCCCAACATGTGACCACTATGCAGTAGGCTACACCTGCTTTATATGAAGTGAAAGTCGTTTTCATATTAACCTACATAAATGCAGGCGTTTGCACATGTTTGTCCACTACAGAGAATGCAAATGAGTGCAATTACCTCCAAAAATGTATTTAAGTATAGCACATGAGTAAATGTAGTCTACTTAGTTACTTTCCACCACTGCCTCAGTTGGTTTGAATATGCACTACTAAAGCATATTAGTTGAAGAGGGAAAATCTAATATTAAGATTCAGTATTTCATCTGATACTGTGCTGACATGGTGCAATTTCCTAAATGAAGTTGAAATGTAACATCCCAGCCTGCTGTACACAGTGGGCTATTTACTGAAGACATGTTGACATGTCACTTTAGGAAAAGCACAGCCATAAATATTAAAATGAATGATGGCAGAATTCCGTTTTTGCTGCTTCAGTTTCAATACTGAATAGTGAATAGAACGGAGACACTCCTGTGATTTTCCTCCTATGGCAGTCAAAATATCTGACTCTAATGTAGTCCTTTATTACTTTTATTTAACATATGTGAACATTGTTGTTGTTTTGCACATACAGCATCCACTGTTCTTCCAGCGTTGAGGAAAAATGGCATTCCAAACCATATCCGTTCACCAACGAACTTCATACAGGGCCTGCTGTATAACACATACTTTACACAGCCAGGTGGCTCCACTGCTCAAAATTTTTATGTCAAAGAACAATGTGGGGAGACTAAATTTAATAGAAGCACTTTTCCCCAGTGCAATTTACTTTTCCGTAGCAAATAGGCAAAACATAAAATAAGGCTAACCAAACACTGCAGTACATTGCGTTTTTATGTCAAGATAAAAACAACATATTCATCTACAGGGCTGTACTTCCTCTTTGTACAGCAGGTCAAAGGAAATAGCACAGACAGAATGATCAGCGAAAGATGGCCAGCATCTCCAAATACTGTCCTAATCTCAGAAATGATTTTAGTTTTTGAAATGAATAAACTGAGTGTATCATCTATTAGCTGTCCACGAACTGAGACATTCTGAAGATTTGGACAGCCACAGTGTCAGCATTAAGCCGACTGTACAAACAGGATGTACAGCTCTCTGCACAGTGCAAAACTTCACTTCATTGTAAAACTTTACATTATTCTTGGCATATTGTTCAGAGATGCTTCAGTAAAAAGCCAATCATGAGAAATGTTGTTACAGTGGATGGTTATTTTTACCTCTGCAAACATTAGATAAACATTAGATCTGAATGTGGGATTTAAATTTTATGCTACAGAATAGTTATAGATTAATAGTGATGCATACATCTGGCCCATGTTCTTACTATTTATTGTTCACTACATTATTAGGCAATATAATAAAGTTAAATACCCTAATACGATGAAAGTAACATTATTTGTACTGTACTTTAAGGCAGGGCTCTGCTTCGAGGGCTCTTTGTTTTTCTTCTGTACTCTGATTGGTCAATAGTGGCGCCTGCGCGCTGTGCTGTCGAATCTCTGTGGAAGGTGATAGGTTTAAAGAATCACGTGACTCTATGCCCATTGGTCGGATTTGACATAAAGCACCCGCGGGCGCGCCATACTCAAAAATAGGTTTGAGAGTAACTTTTCCTGTGCGGTTTAAATTAGTGATGTGTTTATTTTTTATTTAACTGTTTTAAGTTATCGCGTCTTTAAATAAAACAATGGACTGTGTGGATTTCCCAAGAGTTCTTCCAAATTCACCGAGGAAAGCACGGGGACAGATTCAGGTTCGTATCTGATTGATGTAACGTTAACGGTATTGTCTCAATTAAATTAAGTTATATCATATCCTAACTTATATACTGCAGCTCAAGTTAACGTAGGTAAACAGGACATGATATAGAATAACGTTAGGTGTGTATTTAAATGAGTGTTATTTGTCTCTGACTAACTTAACGTTAAAAACCTCTCCACTGTTGTTTACAGGTCATCTTTGGACCGATGTTTTCAGGCAAAAGGTGAGCTATTCACTCAGAAATGTAAAAACAGCAAGTTTCTTTGCAGGTGGAGCTAACTAAGTTACAGTTATTGATTATTTTTTTCCACTGTAAATAATGTTATAACCATACTTACGTCACAAATTCCGCCCAGACTTGAATGTCCCGCCAAATCCACTCCATTGTTTACCCTCAACAGTCTTTAGGAGACATATTGTAAAGCGTACAGTTGCTGTATAGTATGCTTTGTGTGTTTACACATTTTAGGACCACTTTACACCGATTCTGTACATCATACTAAACAATATTGAATCACTTTGGAGTAGTTCATGCTGTATGACATTAGTGTGAGAGATGCACTGTAAGAAATCTGTCTTATCTTTGAAAACATTTTTTCATGCACAAAATGTACAGATGGGGTTCACTGGTGTTGACTAAATAATTGTCATTTGCTTTGCAGCACTGAGCTGATGCGAAGAGTGCGCCGTTTCCAGATAGCCCAGTACAACTGCTTGGTGGTCAAATATGCCAAGGACACTCGTTATTCTGACAAAGGAATGGCCACACATGACAAGTACGCCCCCTGTATTCACTTTTTTAATTTAGCTCACAAGTTGCTCATTTACAGAAATGCACTTGTCTTTGTGTTTGTGGAAGTGGTAATGGAAGCCAATAGTAAAGGAAGGCTGAAAGGCTTTGTAACCTTGCTCATTGGTGTGGTTTTAATTGGTACTACTTAGCCAGTTTTCTTACAAATACAATATAAGATGGATTAAAATAAAATTACTGCTTGAACAAGCTTTACTACGAAGAGTAAAATAGAGATGATAGAGAAATGTGAAGCTCAGGTGGATACACTTGAAATGTCAGTTAATACCTTGTCTAGTGAACTTTTCTTTTTGAAAAGGGGCAGACAGGGAGAAGTCTTTCAGCAACCTGCTTCGTGATGCCCGATCAAAACATAATCTAGTGGGTTCCTGGGTAGCTGTAGGTTTTCCAGTCGGGATTTCAGAGTAAAGCAGGAAGTAATTTCTCTTCTGTTTGGAAGGGGAGATGAAGCTAGATAACAAAGCAATACACATATCCTTTTTGAAAATTAAGTGTTTTCCCTCTGTCCTGTCTATCTTTTAGAAACACAATGGAAGCCGTACCAGCAAACTGTCTAGGAGATGTGCGGTCTCTGGCATTGCAAGCCTGTGTCATTGGAATTGATGAAGGACAGTTTGTAAGTTTTTATGTGCTGTCTCTATTTCTATGAACTAGTTAATGTTCATCTCCATTAAGACCAAGTTGTCTTGCTCTGCTTCAGTGAGGAGTGTTAATTCAGCAAGACACATTCCTCACTAACTAAATCCTGGCTTTTTTTTGTTTTTTGTTGTAGTTTCCAGACACAGTAGGGTTTTGTGAGGAGATGGCCAATTTAGGAAAGACTGTCATTGTGGCTGCCTTGGATGGAACTTTCCAGAGAAAGGTGCGTGTCCGTGTTTGTCACCACATGTCGGTGTGATACTGGCAAACACACAAAGTTCGTACAGACAGATACTATGTGCATGGGAAGATGGAGCACCGCTATGGGTATAGACACAACAAAATGTGAAATACAAAACACACATTTTAAAGGAAAGACTGAACAATCTGCATGACCAGCACAATAACAAACTGCTCAATGTGCTTATTATTCCACACTATAATGTGCCTGTTCTGTCCTTGTAATGCAATTTATACCTCCAATTATTCAGTGGTACTGACTCCTTGTCTGCTGTCCTGTGCATTCTTGTAGCCATTTGGAAACATCCTGAACCTCATTCCTCTAGCGGAGAGCGTAGTGAAGCTCCACGCCGTCTGCATGCAGTGTTACAAAGAAGCTGCCTACACAAAGAGGATAGGAGCAGAGAAGGAGGTGAGGAGGCAAAGTCTTGAATAAGTTGACTATATAAAGGGCTTCAGAACAGAAGGGTTGGACATGTGACTATATTATGGTTTATTGGTATATAGTTTTAATTATTTTACCCAAATCTGCCACAGCCTGAGTCTAACTTCTATAACCAGTGAACTGTTTGTCTGTGCCACAGGTGGAAGTGATCGGTGGAGCTGACAAGTATCAGGCGGTGTGTAGAAAGTGTTATGGAGGTCTGATGGTGGACAAAGAGAACAGTGCTCCTTTCAGACATGAAACACCACAAAATGTCCACATAGGGAAACTTGTAGACTCAGGGATTCCCAGGAAGCTTTTCTCCTCTCTCCACCTCTGAAGACTTGTTGCAGAAGTTGAGAGGAGAAAACCAGGAATTAATGGTTCTATATGTTTTCCTTTTTTAAGCCTTTGTTTGTATTTGGTGTCTAATTGGTGTGATGTAGTTATCTACTTTTTTTTTTTTGGCATATTACTTGAATGACAGAGCACTTGACAATAACCCTGAAAATGAGCAAACTAGTAACTCATTGCCATGGTTTCACTAAATTATTCATTTGCATTATCCAGTCAAATAAAAGTTGTAAATTGTATTTCTATTAACACAATATATTGTCTCATGTTCAATATGTAAATTGTTACATATGTTTTACTATGTATCTATGTATAGCAGGTCAGGAATGTTAAGTAAAATGTCTGTTTTCAAACAACCATCTGATTTCTGGAAAGATTTTTTTCTGGAGATTGTTGGGGGAAATTCTCCTTTCCTCAATCTTAAAAAATGTAAATGTTTTTTAACAGCGCTGTGTAATCCAGTGCCCTGACCAAGAAGACCAAAATAACCTGTTTAAATCCTGGCATGCTACATGGCTATGCAGTGAGCTGGCAGGCTGAAATAGCATAGTATATCCTCCATGAAGTATAAAACCTGTACTACTGCAATACATGAACACCACAACATCCTCCATGAAGACCGAGCATCCTGTGCATGATTTTATTCTCTACACGAAAGTAAACTCTTCTGCTTTTGACACCATGATGTCAAAATGACGAAAGCAGAAGTACATATGGCAACTTCACAACTCAATGGTCACAAAAAGTACTTGGAAGCAGAAATGAAAATGAATCAAGCCAACCAAAACCTAACCAGTATTTTGCCAGTTTTTAAAAAAACCAAAACATTTGTAGTCATCACAACTCATGATTTTACAGATTCTAGTCTCCTCACATCTAAAACATGGCACTTGATGAAATACACATTTGTCTAGTAAAATACAAAGTTAATTAACTGCAAAACATTTGTGTGCTAAACACATTAAATCTACACTATATCAAAGTTTAGCCTTGTTACAATTACATGATGGGGTACTTCAAATCAGAGGCATACAATGATTTTAAATGATGTTCATTGAAGAGCAGATTTAACTGCATGAAAATCAGCCTTTGCAAAAATCACTCATGCACAGCGGGAGGGCAGCTGTGATACATAGCTGTTTTACCTAAATATAACCATATTTAATCATGGCACATTTTATTCACTTTTCTTCCCAAAAAAAGAATCTGAAGATGAATTTCTCTCCTTAAGACACAAATGTCAAATCAGCAGCCATGTTTTTAATATTTTTGGCTTCAGTAAGTTAAGCACATGTGTTTTCTTCTAAAGTACAAACATAATCAACAATGTCTTTTTCACTCGTACCAAGGTCTTCAATGTGATACCATAACAGTGTCATGTTTAATAAATATAACTGCATTCAATTTCTTGTTTATCAATGACAGACCTAAAGTCAGCTCACACCCCTGTAATAACTACCAAAATCTGACTATTTGCCAACTTTTGTGTCACTTAGGCCAAGAAAAAACAAC
Organism: Lepomis gibbosus; assembly: GCA_029875015.1. Lineage (NCBI taxonomy): Eukaryota > Metazoa > Chordata > Actinopteri > Centrarchiformes > Centrarchidae > Lepomis > Lepomis gibbosus. Next base: position 11,951 of record JAPMOB010221277.1, on the reverse strand, counting down.
CGGACAAGGCAGCTGAGGTGTTAAACTGACACACACTACTATCAGACACAAAGCAACACAGTGAACCAGTAATCTTTCTAAGGACACTTGTTTGATTCTCATCTTTGCAGGCTGAGGTCTTTACCGAACTGTCATCGGTAAAGCCATGCCCGCTGTGTTCTGCTTTCAACAGTTTTAAGGATTAAGAAGCCTGTAAACTGGAGATAAGCATCAGTGTTCAGAAAACTAAATGTCATCAAGACCTTGGGGGAAGTGTGAGGCCGCTCTGCTCGCAGGCTTGAGAGGAAGCATTGTTGCTGGTAGTTAATAAGTTACCCCCTTCAGAATGAGAACATGCTCGGTGGATAAACCTGCTCAGTAAGTGCAAAGTTATCTACATGCTCCTCCCTGTGGTCCATCTTAAAGTTTGCTAAAAGGGCAACAATGACATCCAATAGACACCTCTACAGTTTTACACATTTGTTATATCTGCCATGGTCCGAGTTGAAGAAATGGAGGGGTTTTATGGTTTCTTGTGTCACGATCAACCACTTAGATTAGAGTAGTTATTAAAAACATAGCTAGTTGAGATGGCGAACACAGGAGGCATTTTACTGTAGCAGAAAGATTGCAACACTTTCTTTCAAGGGTGATTTTATGGTTATATGGCTAACAAAGTTAACTGCATAATCGCTTCACAGCCCAGATTTACAAAAAAAACTAAATCACACGAGGACATTTGGCTTTTTAGTGGTCTTTTCCCACTGTTCCACAAAATCATTTGTCAATGTAATACATCCTAAACTGTCCATAGGTCCTAAATGCACTGAAGGAGAAACATCTACTCAACCAAATAAGAAAAGAAAAATCAGGCACATACCACCATTAAAATCAGGTTTGCATAGCAAAATCTATGTACAAATGCACGTTATCATGTTCACATTACTGTGTTGGCTTGTTGCTCCCTGATTGAGCTGCTTTATGAGTTATTCTTCATAATGTGACCTTTGACCTCCTGGGTACATTCTATCTACCTCTCCCCTTTAGGATTAGCCTAGTTGAGGTAAAAGTTGCGTTTTTGCACACAGGTCTAAGGTAAGACAACCCAATCATCAGCACTAATATCAACAGTTAGCCCGATGTCTTAAGATCTGACCACAGACCCTTTGGCGTAAACTGCAGCGTCCCTCATCTCTTGGAAAACTGTGTTAAAACAAACATAAAACTACATCAATATGATATAGCTCTGGGTCTGCGTAGTAAAACTACAAGTCCACCAATAGATGACCTGGAACACCACCACATCCATGTGACCTCCCTTTGTTTCAGTAGCTGGGCGGCTGGTAGCCGGCGTCTCCTTGCAGCTGGGCGTTTGGGGTGTAGGGAGGCTGCTGGTGCATGTCGGCCACACTGCTGGGATAGGCTGTGTAGGTGGTAGGAGTATAGGGAGTGGGGTTGTAGGAGGTAGGGGCATAGGTTGGAGGGTAGGGGGTGTGGTGATCTGGTGGCGGCTCCGTGTAGGTTGGGATAGTAACTTCATTAACGCCACGACGGAAACGACCCAGGGCAAAGTAGGTCAAGATTCCCTGTATAGTGAAATAAAAATGTTACTTTAAAGACTCTTTCAGTTTTTCAGTAAATAATTTTGACTTTATACTATTGCTGAGGATGTTCTAAAGCATTGTGTTTTTCTCAACTGCCTACAAAACTGGTTTCACTTCATACCAGTGTAAAAATAAACTGAACCTTAGGGGGAGGTATTTCATGTAAATGCAAACGCTCTGTATTTGTATAGCGCCTTTCTAGTCTTTTCAACCACTCAAAGCGCTTTTACATTACATCACATTCACACACACTCATACACCGGTGGAACAGCCACCAGGGGCAATTCAGGGTTCAGTATCTTGCTCAAGGACACTGACTTGTAGCCTGGAGGAGCCGGGGATTGAACAACTGACCTTCCGATTAACGGGCAACCCGTTCTACCTCCTGAGTCACGCCACCAAAAATCTAACTACAAATATGACCAGTTGTGGATTAAAGGAAGTCACTGTGCCTGGCCAAGAAATAGTTAACATACTTAACCTCCCATACAGTCTTTATGTGAAGCTAATCAGTTCGTCTTCTGGCAGTAGATTTTTATTTAACAGACACACAACCGTGGTATTGATCTTCTCATCTAATTCTCAGCAAGTAAGCGTTGTTTACCAAAATATCAAACTCTTGCTTTAATAAAGGAAAAATGCATTTGTCAATTTAAAAATAGGATATTCTTTCAAAAATAAAATACATAGAAGTACACAGTTAGGTTATTTCACTTCATTAACTTCATTAGTAATAAGCCCCAGTTATGTGGTAGACTTTTGTCTGGCTGACAATCATGTTGTTGGCCTTCTGACTCAAACTAGAGCTTGGTGGCAAAGACAGAGGCTAAGGTCTGAGATGTTTGTAATGAAAAGAAGACAATAGCAGTCCAGCTCACCCAGGTGGCGATAGAGAAGAATGAGAAGGCCACGGTGGCGCGTGCAGCGTCCTCGGGGATACTACTGATATTGTGAGTGCGACCCCACTGACTGGCCAACAAGCAAAAACACACAAACCACAGGAAGGTCCACGCCCCTATAAAAAACACACGGAGACACAAACACACACACACAGATATAAATCATTGTTTTCACTGCATGAAAAGACAAAAAAGTGCTCAGCTGACAACCCTGATATGAAAAGACAATTCCTGTGAAAAACATACAAAAGAACAAAAAAAAGAATAATAAGGGCTTTCCTGTTTCCATTTTCAGGAATGGCCACAAGCTGTTCTAAAAACTAACATTTCTTTGTGTCCTTGAAGAATGGCTGACTGAGCTGTGTCATGTACAGCTGATGTTTAATTTCATCAAAATATTTCACATCATCCTCTCCTCGTCCACCCTGCCGCACACTCGTCATCTACTGTGTGCGACGATGAATAATGCATGTTGTGTTATGTGGAGAAAACAGGCGGCCATCTTTGCCACGTTACGCCAATACTTAGTGGCTTTGTGTATGAAGGGGTTCACATCCGCATGAGAAAAGTGAAACTGAAAGGAAAGGACTGAGAAGGGAAGGGAAGGGATGACAGCCACTAGTACACTTGATAACACTGCAAAAACGACAGTACGGCCAAATATCATCTTCATACAACTACAAATCACATATTATAGAAATATCTTGATCACATTTATTATTATTATAATTATGACATATCTGCCATGTACTGTACTCAAGTTATGCTGTATACAAGAATGTGTCCAGATGTTGACAGATGACATAATGTCTTGTCTAAGTTGAATATGTTCACAAAGCATTAACTTGTGTTTAATTAAAAGATATGTGTCCTCACATATCTCTAATCCTTTACAGGCTACTGTGCTGTGCATCACACTTTTTCATCTCTCAAAAAGCTGAGCATCCTGAGAAATGACTGTGCCCCTTCACCATCTCTACAAAGACAATTCACTGGGCACAAAGCACCTTTCAGTACTATCAGTCAAGTGTATTATTTTTGTTACAGATCCTGGCATCTGATTCAACTTTCAAGTTCACTTTAAAGCAGCTAACTGATGTGTTTGACCACTAGGGGACAGTTCAACAAAGTGTAGCCTAAAACAAAAAACTGACATGTTATCAGCTTCTAAGGTTTATATGGTGAACAGTGATGTTTACATGTTACTTGTTTCAGGATGAGATACAGAGCAACATTAGGTTTCATTTGGAGTCGTTGGTGTCCACCTGACATGTTAGTCCAGTCCCTCTCTTTTAGCTCTGTTTTTTTGGTCTCCACCAACTCCTGAGGAAAATATCTCGTTCCTTAGCTGTTAAATGCTCCACTGTGTTCACCAGTTAATCGCTAACTGTGTCTGTCAGTGGCGTTCAGGTATTGTACAGTGGGTTTTTTGCTGAAAACAGCTGCCTGCTGCAGCTAGAAAGGCAAACGATGAGAGTGTTTAAAGTAACCAAAACTGTAAATTTTTGTTAGCAGAAAACCCAAAAGAATGAGCTGAAAGAAGGTATAACACAACATAGAGCTGCAGCAACTCTAAAGATCTTACAAAACAAAGAAATCACTTTAACTCTCCTGCTTACCTGAGAATGACAGGTCTGCTATGACAACATACTTCCTTTCCTGAGCATTGCTCATAAAAGGCAGGTAAACGTCCAACACCAGGAAGGCCACACATGCCAGGAAGGCAATCACCCCGATGCCAACAGCGTACTGACATGCCGAGTCGTTCTGGTTGAAGATGCACTTTGCCTCAGAACTGTGGAGAGGGTTGATGTATCCCTCTGTTGTGATGCAGCCGAACACCACTATGGCAAATATCTACGTTGAAACAGAGAAAAGCAGATGGTGGCCTTCAATGATAAGCAAAATAATAAGCAAAATGTTTTGACACAGATTTTCTACCTTTAAGGCACATTTGGTTTTAGTTCAGTTTCTGTTCATGTACTGCATTAAAATCTACTAGCAGAGACATAAATCTTGCCTTAAAAATAGGTTATCCACTTTGTCAATGTCTCATGAAAACTAAGGTAAGAGCAGGGACCATTTGGGCTCTTCCCTGGTGTTGCATTCAAATAAACTCAGGACATCTCGTATTTGTGCCTGCTTCCAAAAAATCACTGCAATCATGTGCTCTGCTTTCACAAAATCAACCACAAAGGGGAAAAGCAATACTTTTTTACATATAGCTTAACTTAACTTAACACTTAGCTTCTCCAGGTTTAGCTTATGTCTACCTAAAGGAACCTTTACAGAAGAGATTCATCAGACTAAAGTGATGTGACATAACGTTTCAAGAAAGTCACAAGAACCTGAATCCATCTCTAACTATAACAAAATCATGAAAAGTAGTGACACTATTACATGCCATCATGAACAGCCCCCCAAAGCTCTTGCGCTCGTAGTGTGTTTATAAAGTGAAGATTGTTCACTGCTGCCTGGTTCCGTCCCGTGGTCGGTTGCTGTCTGCTCTGGTTACCCACCTAACCATGTGACCTACTTTTTAGGACAGCTGCCAGCCATGTGACTCCAGAGATGCTCCCGACTCACTAACAACACTCATAATGAGATCTGGTAGCAGGATAGAGAAGGACTGTTTAACGGGTGAGAAGGAGGTTGCGGTGAGAGGGCAGAGAGAGAGAGAGAGAGAGAGAGAAATAGGCCACAGCCCTGCTGATGGGTAGATACAAAAAGTACCGAAAACTACAGAAGGTAGGTACAGACATTAGGGAAGTGAATGTGGGGGGTTTCAAATCACAAAGTGAGACAAAGGGATTGTTAGTGGAGCAGATGGATGTTTCTGTCCATAACTGGACAGATGGAAAGTGTTTGTCTGTTGATGTCCCAGATGTACATACATACAGTATGTTCTTTTGGGGCCTGTTGCTCATTATTGAGCATAAACATAAGGTTTCAGTGCAACACTTAACAGTCAGGACAGCAGGGTCTCTAAAGAACATGAACTGTTTTTCCTCATTCTGGCATTTCAGATGTGATCAAACATGTTGTTCCAGGAGCAGGTGTGGTGCTTTGTGGGACCCATAGGCAGAGTTAAAGGCAAACAATCCTCTCTTGTGCCAGGCGGTGCTGGCTGGTTGAAGTAAGATTAAAATCAACAGAGATACGTACGGTGATCTAGCCAGTTTGAATTTGAGATGAGTAGAGCACAGCTGCACTATGCATGCGTGTGTGTGTGTGTATGTGTGTTTGAGAGGGAGATCAGTGGCACAAATTCACTAAGAGTAAAAAGAGAGGGTCAGCGGGGGAGAGGTATCACCTTACCTGCCCATCAGCCCCTGTTTACCAGTGACACACACATAATCTCTCACAGACACACACACAGTATGCACATTAACACTTGGTCGTTCAGGCAACCGAGAGCACATTCTGTCCTCAGTCCTCGTCCGCCCCTCTGGATACGCTACCCTATCCAGGTGAAGCTGTGCGTTTCCTCACCCTGCATGTGCATGAGCGGGAGGCCTAACAAAACAGTTTGCGCTTCATGAATCAACTAAATGAAAATCCACCGTTGTCTTGGTATCCCGGCTATGAGTCTGTAAAGACATGAAAGCAGTCCTGTCCAATAAAGGATCCAAATCTTTTCCATTTCACCCAGGAGATGGCCAGGTAGGAGAGGACAGATAAATCTGTTCAATCTGTGTGCTCACAATCAACCAGGGTTAGACAACAATCTATATTAATTGCATAAACCTTCTGGTTGAGATTCATTTTGGACTTTGCAGATCAATGTCCTAACCACAAAAACAAATCTGTGACACAAGATTTGCCTAGCAACAGGTGATCAGGAGCTCACAGCTTAAACTTCCCAGGACTTCCCCTGGTATATAAATTCCCTTTCTGTGTAAATATCCTTTGTCAGTTTAACCTCTTTGTGATAACGACTGATAATGTTATTGTATTTTATCCATTTTAAACGATTAAACATTATAGAAGAAGTCAATCTCTTATGTAGCTCACGTGAATGGCATCGTTAGTTAATGGTAACCTTCTTGTGTTATGTTAGAGACTACAGACTATACACACAGTAAGATGATCATGCATCCTATATATAGCAGGTGTTTTGCTTCCAGAAGTGGACGTCTCGGTGTGTCAGACGGTTTTCTGTCTTTTGTCCTCTGACAACAGCAGTGTTGACCTGTGCTGTCGCCGAGCTGCTGTCACACACCAGCTGCGTGCAACATGACGCCCCGCGGAGACGCTGCATATAGTAGCCTACTGTCCTTGCCAACACAAATAAAATGTCGCTTAACCGCTCCACAGAGGCGGTTTACGGGTTCTGGGCAGGCGCACCTGCTAACAGACCATGTTATATTATCTCTTTTTGGACCTTTGACACGCATTGATAGTATAACATAATCGCCTACATATACACAGTCCACTCACCCAGCTGAGCAGCCGCACGATGGTTTGCGGCTGTCTGACAAACTTGTAGAAGTCAAAGCCTCCACCTGCGAGCGAAACCCCGTACGCAGTTGCACCGGCCGTCTCCTCCATTGTCTCTTTCTCGTTCAGCCGATCCTCTGGAGCTCTCCGTGTGGTTTGAACCGACCTAACAGGACAGCCTAACAGCACAAAAACTCAAACTACTGCCACCTTCTGCCGTGCGCACTGCCTGCTTCACTTGACGGAGACGGGAGGCGCCCGGAGGGACTGCGCGGGCGGCTGCGCCGTCCGGCTGCGCATCAGAGGGGCGGAGTTGATCAGTTAGGAGCCCGGAAAGATGATCATGTGGTGACTGCTATCATTATTTCATCACAAGTACTTCAGAGAGAGATCATATAATAATTCATACTCAGAAAAGACGTGACAACACAGATCATCATGAGCAGATATGTTTATTGAACAACATCAGGCTGTTACAGAGCAAACAGTTTGAACACTCATCCTCAGGGCTCAACTCGACTGGTTCATCAACCAACATCTTCTTTACTTCCACAATTTGGGGTTATTCATCTGAGGAGGCATCAGAAGACTCCTGAGGAGAGAACAGACAGATGAGCAGGAGAACCTGACTGCTTGTTTGTTTAAATACAGTAGCAAGTAAATGTAAACCTTTTGGAAGTTCATGGTTTTCTGCAAACATTTGTCATAAAATGTGTTCTGATCGTCATCTAAGTCAAGGGTATTGACAAATATAATGTGTCTAAAATAATAACACAAAACAAATTCTGATCCCTCATGTCTTTATTGAACACACTCATTCAACATTCCAAATGGCAGTGGAAAAAGTAAGTGAACCCTTATAATCAATAATCGTTTGACCCCCCTCCCCTGTCAGCAATAACCTCAACCAGGCGCTTCCTGTAACTGTGGATCAGACCTGCACATTGTTCAGGAGGAGTTTTAGCCCATCCTTCCAGGCAGAACTGCTTTAGCTCTGCCGTATTCTTTGGACGTCTCGTGTGTATGGCTCTCTTCAAGTCATTCCATAGCTCTGTTGGGTTGAGGTCTGGGCTCTGAAGCCAAACTTCTACCCCACATATGTGGTACGTCTCCCACAGTTTCAGCTGATGTACAGACATTCTCACGTTGTCCTGAAGAACTGTCTGATATACTTGGGAATTCATCTTCCCCTCAGTGATTGCAAGCTGGCCAGGCCCTGATGCAGCAAAGAAGGCCCAAATCATGATGTTTCCTCCAACATATTTTACGGTTGGGATGATGTTGTCATGATGATATGCCGTGCCCATTCTACACCAGATGTAGTGCTGTGTGGTTCAAATAGTTCAATCTTAGTTTCATCAGTTCACAATATATTTTGCCAATACCACTGTGGACTGTCAATGTCCTCTTTTGCAAACGTCAGGTGTGCAGCAATGTTCTTTTTAGTGAGCAGTGGCTACCTTCGTGGTATCCTGCCATAGATGCCCTGCTTTTTCAATGTTTTACATATGAACAGAGATGTTAGCAAGTTCCAATGATGCCTTCAAATCTTTGGATGTCATTTGGGGTTGTCTCTTTATCTCATTGATGAGTCTCCAAAACTCATTTTCTTATCGAGACTCCAGGTGTCCTAGAGCCTTTCTCCAGTTAGCTTTTCTGTGGTGATTAAAACAAGGGTTCAAATACTTTTTCCACAAGCACTATGAGGGTTTTTTTGGTTGACATGAGGGAACAGAATTTAATTTGTGTTATTATTCTAGACACATTATATTTGTCAATACCCTTGACTAATGAAGATCAGATCCTATTTAATGACAAATTTATTCAGAAAACCATGAAATGGTTCACATACTTTTTCTTTCCACTGTAGCTGATTGATTTTATTAATTGTTTGGAGCTCATCACCTCTGGCTGTCTTCACCACATCAGCATCCTCATCGTACTTTGACAATTCCTGTAAAGAGAGATAGGCTCTGTGTCAAGGTTAAGTACCCTAATGCAGTTAGAAGGGTTGAGCAATTACTTGGTTGAAACAAGGATCCAGTACAGATAATGTACTTTTTGCACATACGAGTATCATCAGATTAAAATTTGTTCTGTTTTGTTCTGTTTTCTAATGAACTCTAAACCTTTTTTTTAAAAAGTTGTTCTCGTACTATTGTATTCAAAAACATTGCACTGACACTCAATTCTGAGGCTGTTCTGTAAATAGTTTTCTAATATATACAGTAATTTCTTATCAACCCATATCAATTTCAAGCTTGAATAACTGACTTCTGGTTAGTCCCGCCCATGTCCTGGTTAACCCCCGCCCATACCGAGTACAAATATCTGTATCTATTCAGATACAGATAGTGGTGTACTCGCTCATCTCTAGCAGATAGTACAGTGTGCTATCATGAAAACTGCTCATGTGAGAATCATTGAATGGGCGAAGTGAACAGTCTCTGAATGACGGAGATACAGAAATACTGACTGACCAGCTCGTCCTCATGTGCAGGGATCATTCTCTCCATTTTAAAGCTCAACCTGAGATGAGAAAAGGCCAGTGGTCACACACACAGCTGTTTTCAGGCAGGCAAGGTTTGTTAGCAAAGTCCTGTAGATTTGCTGTTATTTCTGTGAAGTTTGCAACAATCCGACGAGGAGTACACATGGCACAATTACTCCCAAATGAAACATGATGAAGTTTTAAAGACAGAATTAGTCATTTCATTTGAATCATCAAATTTAAATTTGACATCTTCTAGTATATCATGATGATTTGAAATGACATATTATGAAGCAAGAGGAATTGAGTATTTGTCCATGAGAATTAAAATCCTGGGCATTTTGCATTTACATCATCAAATTCACTAAAAACATAACTGAACAGTTAAACTAATAATATCTAAACAACTATAGTAATCTAAGTCTTATTTTTATTGTATTGAATTTTTCTCACCACCTTCACATTTAACTGCAGGCCATATGTGGGGCTATGAGAAAACTAGATACTGCTCCTGTTGCACGGTGCAATGTGCAGAACTTTAACATACAGCACATCATTACTACGTAAATTCATGTGTGACCATGAACAAACAACTCAGATTTTACATGCTTTTTGTCGCTGTTTTTCAACCTTTGCATGAAAGCTGCTGATCTGGTTTTATGGCACACAACAGGGAAATGAGAAGAGGGCCACTGTAGTTTTCACTTAGCAACTGACATGTTTCTTTTAACTGCACATGGTGGGTTAACTCCCAGCATGTTATTCTTCCTCGGTAAAAGAAAAAATAAAAACTGATTAAGATGTTCTATCCAGAAGAGGAAGTAACAGCTTATGGGAAATGTAGTCATCATTTTTCAAGGTATCAGAATCAAACACAGGAATAACTCACAGAGATATCTCTCCGTACTGCCTTCGCCCTGAAAGAAGAGTAAAAATGTTCACTCACAGTAGCAATGGTCAGATAAACACAGGACTCCTTGGAATTATAGAAGCATTGTGGACTCACTGAACAGCACTCCGGTCCAACAACAAACGGAGACCAGAAAAATCAGGAATGTGAAACATCCAAACACAACTGCCACCACCGAGACGGGGAGCCGATTCAGCACTAGAGGATCAGGACGATGGAGAAGAGATGAAGCCAGCTATCACAGGGATGTTTTATATAAATCCACAGTAGTGGGTCAAATATACCTTCTTTATCCAAATACTGCTTCTTGCTGCTTATGGCGGTGGTGTTGTCATAGCTGTCTGACACCTCACAGTGGTACGTCCCAGCGCTACTCCTCCCTACAGACAGCAGGAGTATAGACTGTTCTGGGGGCTGGTTGACCACGTAGTAGAAGCTTCCTCTGTCATGCAGAAGGGTGCTGTTGAGGAACCACTGGTACTGTGGAAAAGATCCCTTCGCCGCCTTGCAGTAGAATCTCAGGCCAATCACAGCATAGTTTTTTCCAACGTCATAGTCGTAATGCATCGTCACAGGCCCGCCAACCGGGACTGTTGAAGACAGTATGGATCCAAAAATAAATGATTTACCCAATTAAAAAGTACTGTGTACCACAGTGTTATGTCAGCAGTTTCAAAAACAATGCACATACCGACTTCTAGGGGAATCCATGGACTGTATGCGATCCGATCTCCATTGTTTGCCTGGCACTGGAGCCATCCCAAGTGCTGGCCGAAGACCAGAGGAACATTAAATGTGGCCTTTTGCTCTTCAACTGTCACATTGGCAACCAATTCTGTCCTGTTGTACAGTGAAAAGGTGACAGGCAGAGTCCCTCTCGTTGACTGACAGGTGACCACGGCAAAATATTCATTGGAGCCCTCCTTTGACACGGTGAAGGAGAGGTCAGGGTTTGACACCACGTCTGAGGGAACAGGATGCAGAAGAGTGTAATATTATTTAAGGGAGCCTTTCCACGTCAATAAAATATTGAGCCCTGAGGCTTTATTCACAACAGATGACAGCCAACCTTTGACTGTGATGACAACTCCAGAGCTGTTGGAGGTGAAGACTGTTTTGTCGAAGTGGTTGGTGGCTACACACATGTAGGAGCCGCTGTCTTTAGAAGTAGTTCTAAGGGCGACACAGATAATCATTTCAGTAGCTTTCCTTTTACTTGTTTAGTTAAAAATTAGCATGCTCATTGGCCTCTAGTACAATATGAAATGAGTCATAGAACACAGGAATTTGCTTAAGCATAATTTTGGTATTTATAAACCTGGGCGATATTTTCACATTTCACAAAGAAGCACTAATTGTGGACGTAATTTTGACGGGCGCAATTGCCCCGTAGGCATACGTTGGAACCACTGCAGCTATTTTATTGCTGCCAGTTGATGCCATCTACCGCAAGGATTCCAAAACTTTTTGTACCTACTAGCCATTTCAAATCCAAAATATATGAAAAAATGGTTTAAAAATATAGAAATTACCTTTTAATCAAGAGGTGCACATGGTTGCCCTTTCCGGCATTTGAATTATTTTTAGTCTGTGTAGTACTACCTACTCTTTTAAGCAATATATATATA
>JAPMOB010221274.1:0-13497 GCA_029875015.1 Lepomis gibbosus | reverse complement strand
AAAGAAAGAAGGAAAGAAGGAAAGAAAGAAAGAAAGAAAGAAGGAAAGAAGGAAAGAAAGAAAGAAAGAAAGAAGGAAAGAAGGAAAGAAGGAAAGAAAGAAAGAAAGAAAGAAAGAAAGAAAGAAAGAAAGAAAGAAAGAAAGAAAGAAAGAAAATCGTGCATGAGATAGCAAGATGAAGATAGCAGATACTGAGGAAGATAGACCGACGAACAGAGGGGGGAAACCTAAAGAAAGAGAACATATTCATTACTTATCCTGGCCATGTCAAACAAGGCCTACCAGAAAAGCCCTTCCACTGAGCGAGCCCATGTAAACACTACCTGCCCCCGCCCCCCCTTCCACTTAAGATACACTCATTTGACAACACCGTTCCCTTCCTGCCCCCTTCTTCTTCACTAAGTAGCAGTTCATCTTGCTAGTGTTTGACAGTGCCGTCGGTACAGCGAAAGAAACATTGAAGGTGAAAGGTTTTTCTTTCTCTTCATCTCTTTAAGTTCTCTCTCTCTCTCTCTCTCTCTCTCTCTCTCTCTCGTCTTCCGTGTACTTTCAATGCCTGGTCTTATCTCAATGTTCTTCTTCCTGTCAATGTTGAGATGAGCCGAGCCATCCCACATGTGCAGGAATGTCTTAATGAACCCCACTCTGCGATGGAGGTTGGGAGGTTGTCTCACTTGCTGTTTTGGCTAAACCTTATTTTGAAAGTCAAATATTTTTGCCTTCGAGTACTGTGACAAAGCTCTCTCTCTCTCCCTGTTTTCTCATCTTATTGGCTTATTTAATCATGTTAACTTCACACTATTTTGAGCTATAGTGGAAGTGAGCAAATCAGTTACCAATTATTTTTTCGTTTTGCAAACTATGGCACACCAATAAATTGTGAAAACCTATTGATGCTCATGAAAACTAGCTTTTACTATTTTATTAGTACTCTACTAATATCAGAGGAGGAAGGGATCAGACAGATTCCCTTATACTTCAAAGCAAGAATACGATTCTTTAGCTTTTCAGCCTCAAGCTCATAGGCACACACTCTAGTACTTTCTGTTGTTTATATTGGTCCCTTGAGGGCCTTAGAAGTTATGCATCATTACTTGGCCACCCCATTTTCCCTTGTACAACTTTCAAAGGAGGCCAACTCTGTTGTTTTCCTCTCCTTACACCATGTTGTGTCTTTCTTCTCCCAAATTTTAACACCTCTTTATTCATCCATTCCCCTAAAACTCACAGATAAATTCTAAATAAAGGTCCTACTTCAAGCACAAGTAGACTTCTAATGTAGGGAGATATATGGCAACTACTATTTACATTTAATTTAATGATTCAATCAATTCAGTTCTCATAGTCCTGTCAGAAAAACAAATAGGAGGATTTGTCTTAAAAAAAGCAACAACCAGGACCGAGAGTCACCACCAAGTAGTCAATCATAAAAGATGGAAGTAATGTCATGTGGTTAAGCCAGAAAACAGATGTTTTGAGATGTTTTCTTTAGCAAAACAGCACAATATAACTACTCAGAGGGAAGATAGAAGAGCTCCAACAGCTTCCCCTGTCTTCCAGCACAACAACATCATCAACAGCTCTTCAAACATTCCTTCATTATGTCACACTGATGAATGATGCAGTAATGAGCTAGTGCCATTCTCTGGTTATACAGCTGTCATGTGCCAGCTTTATGCTGCGACCAGTGGGGTGTGTGTGCGTGTGTGTGCGTGTCCCCTTTCAAGGGGATGAGTGACAGGTATACAAGGATCCCGGAACTCTGAGTTCATTCCAGAAGGCCCTCAGCGTTCCCTTTGGAATACAGGGAAATGATGAAACGGTCCTTTATGGAGGTGCGAGAGAGCAAAGCAAAGAAAAGAGAGAAAGGATACCAGCTGGTCTCTTCATCAAAAGCTCTTTTGCTCCTTCTCAAGGCCATCTGTGGACTCCTACTCATATCAAAACAGCTCACATTAATTCACACGCATCCGGCTGGATCAGTGGGCTGTGGCTGGTGTTCAAATCTGGCTGATAAACTTTGTCCTGGTTTCAACACATGCTACCACCTAAAACTCATTTGTCATGAAGGTATAAATGAATCCACTAGAGTTGGGCACAGTAATGTACCAATGGAGATTGATCTACCATGACCATCGTTACAGGTAACGCAATGAGCAGGACCACCCTATGGCAACAATGTCTTATAGGATCCAGACATTTCTTTTTGTTTATTTAATTTATAAATAAATTATTGAATTCCTTGAATTAATTAAACATTTACTCTACTGTTTACTCTATCAAGCTATCTGTAGCTATAGTTTAACATATAAAATTTCATATGCTGTGATTGACAATTGTTGCCATATCATCCACCCCTAATCAATTTTCCAAATCAGGACATTAAGGCATTTTGTTCAAATATATCCATAAGAATAGCTGGTAGATTTAAAAAAAGTTTACTTCAAAGATCCAATGTTCAACAGCATTGAGGCATTTTATAATGGAACATGTCCTCCTACATGTCTTTTTAAATAATTCCTGTGCAAGACAAATGCAGCTACATGAAGCGTTGGGGATCTCCTGCATATCCCTTAAAGCAGCTGCTCTTTTTCACTATCAGACAGATGTGAATGTCACAATGGAATGCTTTACCATATGAAACAGCATGCAGTGTAAAACACAAAATGCTTTATTTATGGCGAAAACACAGCAACACACTTTTACAAAGGAGAAATATAAAATATCAAAAATATTTCTGAACATGTAAACATTTACTAGAAAAGAAGAAGAAAAGTACCCATCAGAAACAGGTTGATTTGATAGGAAGCGTTCTTGTTTATGCTCTTGTTTCTAGTATGGCAGAAAAATAACCAAAACTGGTGTCAGGAAGTTCTCCAGTTTCCACATGCAAACACTCTCAACATCTGCATAAACTGCAGTTGACTGTGTGCTGATATTAACTTTTTCCGGTTAGTTCTATTGGTGGTTTCTTGAAGAGTCATTCTATCACTAGAAGTCTATTTTTTATTCTTGTACACACACACACTTTTATTCTAGCCTCAATTCAGACATTATATCCACTGCCTTCAACACGTGGTTTCTAATGCAAACTCATATTCTACAAAACACTTAAAACTGAGTCTGTGTGACACAGATCTGAAATCAAACTCCTTCAGTTTTAGGTATATGCTGCTTGCCTAACAATCATCTTTTGCGCCAGCAGTATGTCAAATCTAGACAGTGATTTTGGTAAAACTCTCTAAAACTGATTTAAAATCCAATGTGGAATCAAATGTCTTACAAACAAAACAATCAGAAACTATCAGTGCCTCCAATAGTGGCCTGACTATGTGGCCGACCAAAACATATTGCCTTTGTTAACCCTGCACTCTCATTAGTAGGGTGCACGCTTACATAATGTATAATCAAATTCTGGTTTTACGACTGAATACAGCATACTTCCACTATGATGCACAGCCACCATGGAGTAATAAGAAGCATTAGCTACAGAACAGACACTCTCACAGTCCATTCAAACGTGGCAGCTATTTTTACCATATTGGATATGCTATTCCCATGATATCATCATGTGACTCATTGTTCCACCATGGAGGTATGCAAAAATCATGCCTATAAACTGATAAACAATAGCCATGCACCCGCCAAGTTGATAGTTGGCCATGGCAAATGTAACAGCTCGAGTTTAAAATTCCACACAGACACCCACAGTGTGTATATGACAGATTTTTAAAAAAACAGACACACTCTCACAAGCTAAAGGTGCTTTTGGGATATGGAGAATGACGGCATAGTAAAGATACCTTACATTTTTGGGAGATGCAATATTCGCTGCTGGAAACAGGGAGGAGGGGTCTAGTCATATGATGTCACCTTTTTGTGTGTGCCTATCTGTATGTGCATGTACATCTGTGTCTATGTGAGACATTAAAAAAGCCAGACAGTTACAAGACATACAAGACAGTGACGAGGGAGAAACTACTGACTACTAAAACTATTTACAGTAAATCACATTACCACAGAGTGTCTCTGTAGTGAGTTTCTAAAAGTTAGAAACAAGAAGCAATCTTTTCAGTACGACTTGACCTCATGGATTCTTACTCAGTGCTGTCTTTTCCTTTCCTTACAAATATACAGAAAGGTACAATCTAAAGAATATGCACACACTATTTCATACAAGATAACCATTAAACTGGACTTTAAATTAAGGGCTCTAACTGAATCAAATGTGCTCTCTTTTCTTAAATTAACACTGACTGTATATGATTGCTCATCTCACGGTCAACACAGTATGCAGGCACAAAAAAGTTTTTTTCATCCTGGCAGGCTGAGAAATTGCCCCACTTCAAAGACACATCAACTGCATGGTTTCCTTAAAGAAATATCTCATGTGGCAAACGTCTTGAGGATGAGAAAGTGTTCCATCAATAAAGGGAGAGATGTGCAAAAGAGACGGTTATACTACCAAAAAGTTACAAAAGTTGCAAATCTCAGTGTAGATTAACTCCTCAGGGCAATGCTGACTGAAATGAAATGCTAATCCAAAGGTCAAATGTGAGTCTCAGTGGGCAAATTGCATGTCCCAAATTGAATCCAAATTCAGCGCACAGTTAAACTTGTTGGCTAAATATTTCTGATTAAGATAAGAGTTTGATTACGTTGTTTACATACACAGTAACCCAGGTCAAGCTGTTTTGTTAAACAACATAATTTCTGGAATGATGTGTGGCAGCACACAGGCTGATAGGGACCGAAATATCTATTGAAAATGTAAGAATTTAGCTAGCTGTTTTTGACCTAGAGCACCTTGGCATAAACTCCTTGTTTAAGATTTTAGTTTAGCGATTTCTCTGTTGGCCCCAAAACATCCTTTTACATTATCTAGATGATGCCTCCCTATAAGTGGACAGAAATCTTTAAGACCAAATAGCGAGTTCAGTTGCCTTTGAACTTTTAGATATCCTATGACCTGGAAGAGACATTTCCATAGGCATATTATCATGCCACTTTTTTCCATAACAATTTGCATTCTGTTTGCTCCTGGGAATCAAGACATTAAAAAGACTGAAATACTGGCTGACTTTTGGCTTGAGATGCTCAGCTCCACCATTTCTCTGAAAGTGTCTGAGACGAAAAACTGCAACTGAGTCTGAGTTTTATCATTAAACTCATTTTAACGTCATATGTTCGTCATATAGTTGTAACTTAAGAGTTATGTTGTATCTTATCTCTGTGGAGAAACTGCTTTTATTTTAGTAATTCATAAATCACAACTTAGTAATAATTTATGTTATAACTAGGCTACGTTTGAACTTATACACGGTTGGTGCAAAAGGCTGCTGGCGTTTAGATTCATTTAAATTTAGAATGTGTGTTAAATGTTGTGAATCCCAGGCTCTGCCACAGGGTTCTTGACTATCAAGTCATGTTTGTGTCAAAATATATTCTAGAGCATCCCAGGAGCAGAGCCACACCGCAAAAAACACAAATGTGTGTTTATTGTTGCTATAAACAGTTTACACCTTGATGAGACCATCTTGACTAGATTCATATAATGGAAATGCAGTGTCACTCAGCAGTTCTGATACAAAGCATGCATGTTAAACAGTGGTATAACTAAAAGGTCTACTGAACATACACACACACACACACACGACTTACACACACAATCATTGCCATGCAGGACTAATAGCAACCGAGAATGATAAATGATCAAAATCTGACGTCCGACACTAAGAATGAGAACAAATCCATGTGTAGGTGAGTGCCATGCTCTGTGCTTTTGGGAGAGGACAGAGTGTTAATGTGTGCGTAGGGTTTTTGTGTGTGTATTTATGTGCAGAGGGAGGGGTGATGGTGTTAACAATACCGCTGCCATGTGTTTATTTCCCAGAGTTCTGCTCTGTGGCTCACAATCATCTCAGGCTTAAATAGTCACTTTCCATCCATTTACAGCCTTTATGTGTGTATGTGTATGCAGTGTGTGTGTATGCAGGTAGTGTATTTGTGTGTGTTTATTAATGTATTTCCCACTAACGTGTGGAATGTGGACATTAATGTGTATTCGCACGACAACCATGACAAGAACACATCTCTGCATGTATCAGTGTGTGTGTGTGAGTCCCTGCTTTGTGTGCGAGAGTGTTTGTGTAAGTGTACGTGTGTTTACAGTTGTATGCGTCCCACTGTCTCCTCCGTGTGATTAGCTTCCCATTAACAAAGTCACATATCACCCATCAGTGGCTCCAGGCCTCCTCTGTACTATCTCACTGGACAAACATACTGTCAGCTAGGCTGGTTTACACACACACACACACAGATCCAACATCCACACCCATCTGCACAGCCATTAGGTACCTATCATAGCATATGATGATTGTCTGTATTGCAAAGCCATTTGGTTAAAAGTGTGCGTCCTGACATCCACAAATGACCCTAAATTACAGCCTGAATTTAGTCATTTTTCACTGCCACATTTAAAGTAGCTGATTCATTCAATCACTTTTGTTTCCCGTAATTAAGTAATACACATAATGATAGTACCTTGGGGAAGGTCATGGGTTCATGAGGTGCTTTATTTTTAGGACCACACAAAACACAACAGCATCTTTTAATAAGCCAGAAAGGGCAATAATGGTGTGAAAATATTAAAGAACTCAGCCTTATATCGCTAAATTTAAAAGGGAGAGGGAGAAAAAAAACTTGTTTAGCAAGATTCAGTATGTGGTTAATTTAGTAATAGTTTAAAGGGGCCATATGTAGTTCTAAGCGTCCTCTAACGGTGAGGTTACAGATCACTATGTTTCCAAGCGTGTGCTCCTGCGCGTTTATGATCTAATGACTGAGCCAAAACAGAGACAGCTTCACACAACATGCTGGAAACTCAGGTGAACTCCCACTGCATCTTTACAGTAATATTTTTATCAGCTTGACATTGACCTAATCCAAGCTTGTTACATTATAACACTATATATTTAGCCACAGTAAAAAAGCTGTTTACCTGAGTTTCGGTAAAATGACAATAAATCTAAATTGAATGTTACATAGCAAACAATGCTAATCTAGCTGGCCATTTACATAATTTTTTGAAAATCAACACTCTACTAATAATACTGATAATGTAGCAGGCCATACAGCTCCAGTATTTTGCATTGGATAATGATGTTAGCAACTGGTTGGGCTTAGACGTCAGGCTTATCTAACCTGTGCCAACTAAAACACAAAATAGAGTTCAGAGTTCAGAATCAGTAGGTAGGAGGTTTGGGAGTGCACATTAACTTCACAGCCTACATAAACCAATGGATTTTGCAGAAATTCTGTCCTAATTTCTTCATATAGGAAGCAGCATACAGGTCATTAGAAGGAGAAAGCTGTCCAATGGTACATTTTTATGTCAGGTTACAAGAAATTCATAAATAGGCAATAACAATATGGTTAATTTCTTTTGAAAACTACACATAAAATAGAGATGAAAGAAATCTTTATTTCGTAAAGAATAGAGGAAGAAGAATATTTACAGACTGACTGACAAACCCTTGTGGAAGCTTCTATTGTTGTATGTTGAAATGTTAAGTTTGTGCATATTATACAAGCATTTCCAACATGGACCCTTCCTCTCTCTTCTTCTTCAAAACCCAAAATCTCTTTCGTCTATATTGAATATCTCTGCTTGGCTTCACTTTCAACACCAAGTCAAATGCCAAAAACCATGGGTTTCAATCACCCTTCCCCATCCAAAAAAATTGTTCCAGAGGCTGAGAGCGGATGGAGGGGTGGGGAGTGCGAGTGCATGGAAAACCCTAAGCCCTTATAGTCCCAGTGCACTGTGGCTGTGACAGCCAGCTTTACGCTCTGCTCAGTTTCACCTGTTATCTGTCCATCACTGTATTGTGTTGTACTGTACTGTGCTGAGAGCTCTCAGGTCACACAATCAGAGTATCAGGCCTGTATATATCAATAACCACCACAACTTACACCTATACTTAAGAACACATTTTTAATATGACTACTGCTCTTAAGATATCTAAAAGCAAAGCTCCCCGATAGCCAAATGCAACAGTAAACTAGCACAATAAAACTACTGCAAAGCTTAGCTCCAGGACAAATAGTGCAGTTGGCAACGTACACTATATTCATGCAATTAATGTGAACTGAATTTCTGTGTAGTTTTGCAATGTTTCTGTCTATGCAGTGGCCTCTGTATCCAAATAGGCACATAATAAAAAGATTTAGTTTTTGCACTTTCTTATAAAATTGCCCAATACATTATTGTTTCTTTTACAAGCTTACTTTACATACTAAATCAATTGTCTTGCAATTAACCAAACATACACACTTCTACAAATACAGCTTATTCTTTGTATTAAAAAACACCTCACTCACAACACAACCTCTCTCTCTCTCCCACACACACACACACACACACACACACACACACACACACACACACACAACTTCCCCTGCTCCAGCTGTGTCTTAAGAAGTCAGGGCCAGACCGGTAATCTGACTGGGATAGAAGTTACTGGATCTGTATCCATTACAGGATGTAATACCCCTCAGTCCCAAACTCTCCTCACTTCCCCTTACCTTCCACCTTTTAGAGGTCATTTCAAGATCACTTTTTTGTTCCTCATACACACAACATAAGAGCTGTGTCTTGCATGGCATTTTGGGGACTCATGTTTATCTCTTTGTCGCTGGACCCCTATATCCTTGACTCCTGCCACCACATTAGCCTTTTGGGTCCCCCCTCAGCCATTCAGACACTCCCAGGTCTGTGGTCTGTGGCCCCAGCTGTGTTAAAGAAAAGATTTCAGAAAATAAAATGGCTTGTATCTAAGATGTGAGTTTACTTCAGGACATCAACAATTTGTTTTCAACAACTGGCAGCAACACCTCACCTCTGTTTTTCTGCTCTACAGCCAGCAGATCAGTAGTTCTAATGAGGTATCACTTTCCAGCGAGGGAACTCAACACATCCTGTCAGGACGTTTTGAGACAGAGGAGCAGAAAGTGCTACCAGCAGTTTGGTACAGTGAGTCAGCTCTCATGCCTTCTGCGGCGCTTTTCTCTAAACTGCTTTTTATTGAGAAATGTCTCCGTTAGCTATTCACAAGGATAATAGTTTAGTCAATGACTTCCTGAGAGCTGAGCACGCCTATGAATCCCCACTGTTTGTGCCTCTGAATGAACTAAACTGAATGCTTTTGAGATGATGAGATGCATCATTTTCACTGCAGGTGACAATAAATGTCTGTCTTGTCTAGTACCCGTACAGCCTTATTGATTTTCTCAAAAACTAACATCAGACACCAGAGCATTCAACATCAAGAGTCCACATTTGGTCTCTTTTACACTATGGGAACACCATTTTGAGTAAATCTGTTCTTGTGTGAAGGAAGCAGCAAGTTATTGAAACCTGAAATCATCAAGCAGGTGTTCAGTAACACACACACACACACACACACACACACACACAGAAACAGATAAAGCACATATATCTTGCCAACAACTTTATGAAAACTAAAAACAGATCACTGTGAAGTGCGAGTTGAATAGTGGCACGGAACATTCTAAGAGCTTGGAGAACACAGCGTCAAACAACAACATTTGGGAAGGGATTATTTTGGCTGAAAACCGGGAAGGTGTTTTATTCTGTTAAAACAAAACCTGAAATTCTGCAGAGAGCAACAGAGTCTCATTAGCGGGCAGTGACAAAAGCAAAGCAACTGGCAGAGCTTTGACTGTGAAAACTGATAGTGCAGTGCTTATTTCCACCAAGGACAATGAAATGTAAGCTATCACGCTCACTCCTCACTTCCCAGAACTCACATTGAAGGCTGCAGCCTGGCGTAGGTGGAAGGTCATAGAAGATCTGTGCTTGTGTGTGATTTATAAAGTGTGCATAAGTGTGCACATTCCCCATGTACTCATTTCTCCTTGAACAATAATGAACACATCGTCCTTTACTGATTTGCTACAGAGACAAATGGCCCAGACATGCTGTAGGGCAAACTGTGACCTTCATGCAGACACAACACTGTAGTAGTCTACTGCCTGTTCAAAACCTGTAATGACTCCAGTTCACCTGTGGCTATGGGACCAGGAAACACTAGCTGGCTAAGTCTAACCTTCCATTCACTCTAACAAGCGTCCATGTGCTTTTTTTGTTAGAGTGGGAGAGAGTGGGAAGAAACCACGATAAAACAGTGAGGAATAGGCAGACAGAGGAAGAGAAAGTGAGGAACATGATCAGGTCTCATAAATGAAAAACCTCTCTATCTACTTGCTCCATCTTTTTTTACCATACAGTTTTTCAGAAAACAAATATTTGCCAGTTGAGTCACTGCTTAATCTATTGCCAGGACAATCAATCATCTGTGTGTCAGCCAATGAATGAGCCTGATGCTGGTCCAATCAATCATCTGTGTGTCAACCAATGAATAAAGCTGTTGCTTAGAGGCCTCAAGCGAAATGCTATTTGAATTTGGAACTGATACAGCACACCTGATCCGACGTTTTAACGACCAAATAGCATTAAGGGTGAGAAATAAAAATGACACACTCAAGCTGTCTGTTTTCCCAATTTACAATCTGGACATTTTGCTGAGGCCAAGCTCGGTCAGTTAACAGAAATCACGCAAGCTGGAAAAAAATGAAATAATGCATCTTTTGAGTTTACAGCCTGGGAATCTGGGGGATGTTCTTGTCTAGTGAGACATAGCAATATTATTATAGTTTTAAAAAATCTTGCATTTTAATTTATTAACTTATACAGACTGAGAAAGGAGTATGCAGCTCCAGCAGCCATTCGGGAAAACAGGGCTAAGGCCTGAAGAAAAGGATTCACAGATAAATAAATACATGTTTTCAGTGAGTCATCACAGATGTGGCAGATACCAGGAGCACATCATTTATAGGGCTGAATGATTTTGAAAGAAATATGTAAATGCAATTGTTTTTACAGATATTGCAATTGCGATATTGTTTGCGATCCTAGGTGGAATGATCAGTTTTACATCAGTATTCTCATTTTCATTGAAAAACATATTCATTCAAATTAATTATGGTGTGATTTTTGCATGGATCTGTACTAAACAAAGATATTTTCTTAAGTCTCTAGTATAGGATGTGTAGGCCAGTACATCTCTGGCACTCTACACATACTAACCTATATATTATTTCACTAACCTATAGGTGGCACACTAATGTTACAACGACATTTAAATGGACTGCAACCTTACATCCCAACACCTGACACGCAATCCAAAACACTGCATTTATGGAGATTTGATTCATGTCCAATTTGCAGCTATACAAAGTGTAAGGGGAATTTAAAGCATAAATATAAATGGGGGGAAACAAATATACTCTTTTTCTGATGAACTTAATATAAAATAAAAGACCTAGTGAGAATTACTTATTGGAGCGATAAAAAAAACTTGGTAGAGGTCCAATTTTATGTCAGATTTCACATATCTTCTTCTTTGGCAGATGTTCTGCAGCTTCTTAAACAGAGCAGTCAGTTTTACCATGAGTCTAAAACACTCAGGCAGTTTTTTATGTCTCTGTCCATGTGTGCTCATATCTGCAGTGCAAATGCTTAAATGTTCATGGCATTCAAAAACACAGTTATTACTTCAAAGGGTTTGCTTTAAATGATAAAACAGCATCTGCAAGCAAAGACAGTAAATCAAACGAAGAGGGTAAGACAGCATGGACTGCAAAGGAAAGCCGACTCAACCAGTGACAATGACAGGAAAGATGGACGAGAAAGAGGGGATGACATGCAGCCAGAGGTCGCAGGACGACGCCAGCACATAGCAAACTGAGAATGAGGTATGAGCCTTTGCTGGCTTAACTTCAGGGCTCCCAGCTGAAACAATCTTCAATGACTTTAAATAGAGCAACAATAAAGAGAGAAAAGAATAATATGCACAGACACAATCACTGATACAAAGCGTCTAATCTGACGTCTATTAAGCTTGTGTTCATGAGTTCATTAATTTTTTTGAATAAATGATTGCAAAAATAATCTTCAGAGCTGCTGTACCATACTTAAACCTATATGTGGGGAAAACAACAGAAGCTGAGTGTCAAATCGTAATGACACACATCACAGCACTGAACATAACAGACTATTAAATCTGACACGTTCTCTCTCTCCAACACCTCGCCAATCACACTTCAGATACCAAACATGGTCACAGACAAAGCGGCTGATGCAGCTAACAGTAACAATGTCGGTCCATGACAAAATATCTCTCTGAAAGTCAGAGCATTTATAGAACTTCTAAATTAAAGTGAAAATGTGATGAGATAATCAATAACTCACAATACCATTTCTTATTTTTGTATAGTCAGTAGAAAAGCTTGCATGTTATCTTCCAGAGATTGTTGTTGATTTACCATATTGATATGATGTGAAAACCTGATAATAGTTGTGTATTTCCTCTTTAATAGTGTGATTGAAATGACCTGTATCAAATTTACTGTTGTCACTCTAACAGAAAGACAAAACACAGAGCTGCACCCAGCAAAACCCTATAATTTCACAATTGGAAAATCATCTCAGCTGGGACTTTTTTGAGCTGCTGGCTTTGATAATTAATGCCGTGTTTTAACATTAAACGTGATGTAAAACAGCCTCACGCGTATCTTATGTTTAGGATAGCGTCTACATCAGTTGCTATGTTTTGGAGCCAGCTACTAAAACTGACTGTCATCACAAGTTGCTAACAGAGTGCAGGCACTGCATAGCAGAGCCCAGATTTAAGCTGCAACTTTTAAAAGTAACACACATCTAAAAGTAATATTCAAGATGTAAAACACAGAGTAGACAGAACAGAACCACCAATCATTTTTGCATTAAGGAGAAGAGAACCCAGAACGAAACAACAAAAGTGTGAAAAGAAAATCAAACACGTTTGCATCAGAGCAACTTCAGAACAGGGCTAAATAAGAACAGCAACTCTTTTGAGGGCAGCGGTGGGTAGAGAAAAGTTTGCAGTAACTCACCATGTGCTTGTGCGTGAAGAGAGAACAGTCCAAGCAACAGCAGAGGGCTCCGGCTCCAGACACAGAGAGAGAGACAGCGCTTCAGCCTTTCTCCCTGCACTGGCATGGTAGAGTCTGCCACTCCGCTCCTCTCTTCTCCTCTCTTCAGTACACTCCACACGACAGGATCCGCCACTCACACACTGCCTCTCCCCCTGAGTGTGTGTATGTATGTGCCAGAGAGAGAGAGAGAGAGAGTGGTGGGGGTGGGAGTATTGGGCATGCAAGCTCCTGTATGTGTGTGTATCCACCGCAACGTGAGAAAGTCCACACCACACAAAACACACCAGCAGTGGCAGCAGCAGTTGCAGTTGATTGTCCTCCGACCCGGTCTGACAGTAGCAGCCCAGCTGAGAGGAAGAGCGAGAGAGAGAGAGGCAAAAAGGGGGAGTTACTTCAATTGCATAGTCGGGAGGCGCACGCACACACACACACACACAC
>JAPMOB010221271.1:0-28110 GCA_029875015.1 Lepomis gibbosus | reverse complement strand
TGAAAATACAGCCGATCTGTTGTGATACGCGATAATTACGGTAGGCTACCTAATTATTATTTATTGTATAATTAAACTTGGTTAATTGTACATTTTGGTTTATTTTGTTTTTTTAAAGATATCCTAATACAATAAATGCATTAATCTTTCAATTTGGTATTTATTATTANAGATATAGAGTTTGGAATGTAGCGGTCAAAATGACCGCTTGTGGCAGTTCTAGTAGTTTGGGAATTCTGGCGCTTCTAGTGTTAAGTCAAAAAAGGCAAGTTAAAAGAAAAACAGCTCAATGTTTTGATACGGTCTGTGAGCCCATTAAGAGAATTGGACATTAGATATGTGAAACATGAAATGGCTGCCTCTCTGGAAAGCTTTAAAAATGAATGTCTCTTAACAGCGAGGCTAACCACTAAAGGGACACAACACTTATTGAATCAGCCAACCAGAAGTGATTGACTGGTCCTTTAGAAAACTGCTTAATTCACAGTAAAAGCACTTTTCTGGGGCACGCAGAGTTTTTCCCCTTCCTTTTAATAAGTCAGCAAGGTTGAAGCTGTCAAAGATGTAGCGAGCCAAAACCAGATTAAAACAGTTTGTCATGGTGGAAAAAATATCTCTTGTGGGGGCCCTGCTTTGATTCAAAGGGGCACAGTATTCACAAAAATATGAGAAGACTCCTTCAAATGCCTACAGGAGGTTCATTTTACCTTTGACCATAAAAAATAAACTAACCCAACAGTAGATTTACTATTTTTCATAGCAAAACTCTAGTAACTGAAGTGCTTTTGGTACTCAAGTCAAGTTGTTTCTCAGTCTAATC
This sequence comes from Lepomis gibbosus, assembly GCA_029875015.1. Classification (NCBI taxonomy): domain Eukaryota; kingdom Metazoa; phylum Chordata; class Actinopteri; order Centrarchiformes; family Centrarchidae; genus Lepomis; species Lepomis gibbosus. The sequence goes on along the minus strand of JAPMOB010221271.1, from coordinate 27,290 downwards.
ATAAGATCATCAAATCCTCAAACTAAAACTCTAACCCCCTCACTGACCTTGACAGTGTCATCTACTCATCTTCTATAGTGAGCTGCAGAGAAGGTTAACAACTTTCTCATCGATGAGTTCAGTCTGCGTGGCGCTACACCTTACAGAAGATTTTTTTGGAGTAGGCTTAGGTTCTGTAGCTTTGTGCATCGCCTCACAAAACAACACTTCAGTTAAAATAGGTTTGTGTAAAGAAGTGTGTGGTTTGATCTTTTATGTTACATGTGGTTCAATCACGATCAAAACAGAAGAAACACTGGGGTTATTACTGCGTCATGTTCCATTTGCACTGTAATGATGCATTAAATAAGTACAGATTTTGGTTTAAGGCAAGGAGGAATATTCATTTGACCACAATCTTTTGAATACCAGATTGCACTGTACTGCATGTAAACGTTCTACATGATGATAGGAAATTAGGAACAAAAAGAGTTATTAAAGCGATCAATAAGAGAGCTTCTGTTCATTTTCAGGATATTTAAATAACAAAACAAGCACTACAACTGAAAAACCAACTCCTCTTTCATGACTTTGATGTCAAAATAAACCACTCTTCCTCAGGCACTTACATGGTTTGATGGATGGTGTAGTGATGTTGTGTACCTGATCAAAATCCAATAACAAATGTGACTCTCCTGTGGATTCATCCTCTTTGTATCACTGAAAGAGATGTTTTTCAAAACAGCCATGTAGCTACAAATAGTCCAGAAAGAGAAAGTTGTTTTAGTTCAATAAGGACCAACGCTGCCAGAGTTAATACTCAAGGACAAAAGTATACACACACTGTAGACCTATACAGTGCAATAAAGCTCTTTTTAAAAATTATAATTACATTGATTTCCCACACCTTACTGCATGCACATTTAAAAGAGCATACTTTTTAACTTTTATGTTAGTTGTTACATTGTTTTTGAACTATTCTTTGTTCTTTGTGGTTCGTTCCTGTACTGTACAAAACTATAAATAAAATATCTATCTCTGTATCTAACAACATTCAACAAGTAAGCATGGATTTTTTTTACTGGTTTTACATCAATGCTCTAATTTGTCCCTGGTCATGAGATCACAACCTAAGGCTAACTCAGTGCAGTGGGATGACGACAGCCATGTCAGAAGGGCATTTGAGGCCTGGTGGGTCCACAACCCACTAATGAACAACAACTTTAGAGTGTGAGGTCTGCCTAAATGAAACACACTGAGTAATGTACGCGGAGATGTAATGAAATGGATTTATGAACAGTGATGGCAAGCATTACGTGATGGCCTTTATGAGAGTTGATCTGGGTAATGGTCTATGTCTGTCTAAGATTTCTGAGCCTTTGTCATACACACCTCATAAACAAATCAGGCAACCAGATCTTTTGTTCCCCAAAGGATCAGACCCTTGGTTCAGAACAGCAGATTATACTGGTAAAACAAGTTGAAAGTGAACAGAAAATTCAAAGGGACTTGGAGTTGGTGTGTGTTTGTGTGGGCGTGTACATACGTGCCATATCTCAACATCTCTACAATGATTGACAAAATAAAGAGTGTGACAGGTGTGATAATGTGGTGCCACAGGATTCAGAAACGATCAGGCTCTACAAAACTACAAAGCTGCTGCAGCTCCAGTTCCCTTCTTCAGAGGCAATCGCTGTGAAACCCTTAATAGTCAGTTTTCATACACGTTTATAGAGTTTCCACCAATATGTCTCATTTGCTTCCACATCAGTGTAGGATCATAACAGCTATACCATCAGCTTTGTTCAGCAGAAATAAATGTTAAGACACCATGCAGGAATTGGAGAGCGTTGCATTGACAAAATGTTAACGTCTGCTCTGTGTAGACATATGTGTAGTGCCGTCTGTCAAACAGAGCAACCATTCTTAGTGGCAGGAACTCCAAGTACAGTGTGTCTTCGAGCAGGCGGACTAAAAATAACACTCTCTAATCCCACTGGGAAAATTAGGTGTTTAATAAATCTGTTGAACTACATCTCCTGACAAGCTACAATTAAAAGACTCAGCAAAACATGCTAGCTATTCACTACGTGGACACTTTAAACATTTAACATGCACCTTGAAGTCATATCCATCAATTGAGTTTGACAAAGCAGACAGCCTCTGAGATTTCACCCCACCCCCAACACACACACACACAACCACACACACACACACACACACACACATTTAAAGCTGTGTTTGGATATGTTTAGAATGTGTGTGATGAAATGGCACCAGCTGGAGAGATGCACAAGCCCCCCTGGTTGAGCAGAGTGTTAACCCCTTCTGTCCAGATGAAGCAGAAAGGACAAAAAACGACAAAGGAGGTCTTGCCTCCTACGATTTGGACACAATAAGGGGTTACTGTCCAGGGTTTTGTTGCTGTAGATGTGCAGTAATTCACTAAGGTCTTTGTTGTTTTTAGTTTCCTTACACGTGTATGGGTCAGTAGGGACCACATGAACCATGAGCAGGCTTCTGTTTCACCTAGACCACATTTTACAAGCTCAATAAAATCCTAATAATTGCAACTGCAGTGCTACATCATCACGTCAAGTCTCACAGTTTGACCAACTTCCTAATCATTGTTTTTACACCAGTCTTTCATATCATAAGCGGATAATAAAATACAAACTAAATGTTAAACAGAATCTCAGGAGTGCATACACACACAGCCAACCAACCAAACTATTAAAAGTTTTAATCAATAAGCCAATAATAAGTCAATAATAATTACAACCACAATGTGATTTCATGCTGAACATGGCTTGAGGAGTTTTCCACAACAGCATGGCACAGCAAAGTCATTAAACTAAACTTGCTGAGATGTTTGTGTTGTGCAGCATGTCACATGCAGCTTACTTACGTGAAAGAAAATGACGAAAATTACCTGGTGTTTTTGTAGACGCATTTCTGATTAACAAATTTTGAATCTGGTGCAGAAATGGAGGACTCCGCCACTACCAGTAAAAACTAGAGAGTTAATTTCTGAATGTAAAATCACTGAATGGCTACTGTACAAACAATATTGACCACAAATAGTAAAAAAAATGGGTTAAGATTTCATCTGACAGATTATAACTTCAAGTCAACAGAGGCTTTCATTGACTACAAACTCCTTGTAGGTTGAAATGCTTTGCCAAACACAAAAGTTGTATGGCGTTCAACATCAATAATAACACAATGGGTCAGTAACACAGGATTACTTCAGTATGCACTTTTCCATCTCCAGTGCGTAATGAAGCTATTTGTCTATATGCCAGTGCAATGCTCTCATGTATGGTCTATTCCAAAACTACAAAGAATGATGATGTCTCAGTGGTGCTGGTATTAGTTTTGCAAATAAACCTCTAAAAGTGTTAGCACCAGTGCAGGTGAAGAATTTGTACTAACATCTGTTGGTAATTTGAGTCTGTGCCTGGAGGTAATGAAAGTCCACACTAAATGGATACTATATCTGAAACATTAATAAGCCTTAAGAAAAAAATAGACCAGATGGCCATAAATATGGGAATAACACTGGGTCCCTTTCATGAAACCATTAAAGTCAATCACATTTGACTTTTACAAATACTAAAACCAATCAAATCCAAACAGCTCCCTGTCTCAATTGTATGATTGAGACTGTAACTATCTCGCATCACTGGCATCAACAAAATACAAAATTGGACAAATGAGAACTAGATGCATAAATATATATAAGCCTTTACTTTCATTTAAGTTTTGCAAACTTTAAAAAAAAGGCAGCTCTTTTACATTGTACTGACTACAACCAGGTGTTCTTAACACAAGCAAAAGAGCCAATAAAACTAAGAGTCATTATCACAGATATATAGAAAACAACGCAACTTGAAAAAACAACCAATCAGTAAAAGTATGGGATTTAGCGGGTATGCACTTGAGCATAGCTGATCCGTGTTCAACCTTAAGTCAAGGTAGTTTAAGAGAAATGGACCCTGCTGTGACAGCCCCGTCACCCACAGCAACACCAATTCTGTTTAAAACTCAAACATTAACAATTTGGAGAGTTGTGATAAAGGAACAGCTTTTAATTCTACCAGATTACAACATGTGAGTTTTCTTGCTAAATGTATTTTATGAACATTATTTAGCTGTGTGAAGTTGCATGTTTCTCTTCAGCACTGCTGTTTCTCCTTCATCTCAGTGCCAAAACACAGTCAGCTTCATTAGCCATGACTGCAGCACCTAATTAAGTTTGTGCCACTTGTTTGGATTTTTCTGTAAATTTAAAAGAATCTCTGATGTGTCAAAGTGCCTCTGGGCCATTCTGTCTCTGCTGTCATTAAAATTGAACATTTCCTGGGCCAGCATTTTGAGAGGGTATTGCCTGTTTTCAAAATCAAACGTCTAGTGAAGTTTTGCTGTTTGCAAAAGGTGCAGTGACAGCTTATAAATAGATTAAAGAGGGAACGATTCAGTTCCGTGTGACTTACAAACATGCCAATTCTTCTGGATGACAAAACGCTCCACATTGTGCAACCTTTCAGTGAATTGATTCAAATAAATTGGAGGTTTATTTGAAAGATGTATGCAAAAGAGCCCATTTGTTCACCATGGAAAAAACATGGTAATTAGCATGAAATGCAGGCTTTGTACTTTCCCTCTCTGTCTCTCCAACATAACTGGAGACACTGGATATGCACCTTCTCACCACTCTCCCTCTCGCCCTCTGCCTCTTTTTGCATTGTGGCCAATTACTGTTACAGATGGAAAATTTCACTTGACCTGGGGAATTTATGAGCAGGAATAAAATCACAGTTCAACTCTTACACCGATTCAAAGCAATGTAGTTAAGATTTCTCAAGGCTGATGAAGACATGATGAAATTGGGCACATATGACAACTTGGCCACATGACAAAAAGCTGATGAAATAGTGAGACAAACCTGGTAACTGTTTTGAGCAGCATCAGATTGCAAGAGCAAACAGAGCTGCACTATACGGCTGAATAATTTGGAACCGGGTAGTGTGTGTGTGTGTGTGTGTGTGTGTGTGTGAGAGAGAGAGAGCGGGGGGTAAAGGGGCACCATTGTTAAAACTTTATAAAAACAACAAGCTGCAGTTTTGTCATTAGCCTGTCACAATGATGTTCCCTTTTGCTGAGGTACAAGGGAGTCAAGCTCCTGATGGATAATGGGCTGAATAGTGTTACGTCACTGACAAAATATCACAAACTGTGTTTTACATAACCCCTACCTCACTGTTCAAGAGGTAATAACCTTGTCATACCTCAGCAATGTTCTCACTCACAACTTAGAAGCAGGGCTGCTTGTAGACAGATGTAGGGAAGTGAATAAAACTTGTAAACAATGCTGAAAATAGGCCATCTAACCTGGTAGTGAGCAGATAAAACTGTGTTGTACATTATGTGGCTGCCTCTATTAGTATGTCAATCTGGGGGTTTATTGATGTCATGTTTAGGATAAGTGCACAACACAGCGCAATGCTGACAATGAATGCATTCTTACTGAGCAGATAAAAAGTGCACTGTCGGTGTCACTTTCTGGTTGTTTGTGTGTTTCTATGTAGAGCTGTGAAGTTGAAAATGTACAACCAGCGAGTTCATTTTTAGCTCTACCTCCGGAAGCTATGAACAGCCATCCCGATTGGCCAGTTATCTACTCTATAAAAAGTTGCAATGTGTGAGAACTGTTATGATGTTGTGCATTAAGAGGAGGAACACACTAATAGATCTACATGCCAAAGTGTTTCTACAACATGTTATTTAACCGCATCATGTGGAGGGGGTCATGAAACAGGATCACAGTCCAGCAGAGCAGTGTACTGGACATTTGATGCACTGTATCTTACTATCATCACATTCTAACACTGTAATGTTGGGTGCTGATGCAATGATCCAGCACTGGTGTTTAGGAGTGTGTGTAACTGTATAGCCAACAGCGCCCATGACTGTGGATCACATCACTCTGGTGAGAGTTTGGCAGTGCAGTGTGGCTTAGTCTGAGCTGGACAAAAGTAACACCGTGACGATACACTTGTCTGATGCTCTCATTCCCATTACTAATACACCACCAATAAAGTTTGTGGCCAGCATTAATTAAGCAACGCCAGAGAGACTTAATAGTGAGTGGCCTAAGTCAGAGAGAAACAAGTGGCGGCAACAAAGAAAATTAACATATCTCCACAGTTTTAATTCACCTTAATCTAGGACAGATTTTTCACTCATTAAAGCTAGATCAGCCCGGAGTTACGGCGCACTCATGGTTTCAGCACCAGCGTGGTCACGCAACACAAAACTAGGCTAGAGCACTAAAACAGAAAGCGTCTCCCACCTTATTGAAGTTGTAGTAGCCCAAACAGTGGGCAAAATCCAGGTTCGGTGGATCTCCCGGAATAGAATTTCCACCAGCAGACGGATAAAATCTTACATCCATGGTGAGTGGGGGAGCCTCGCAGCTGTAGCCTACTCTGCGCGGAGATCAATTTGTTTCTGCCGTTTACAATCCAAGCGCACACAGAGAGAGAAAGAGAGGCGGTGAAACTGACCCAAGCTTTGTTGGGGTGAATGAGATAATGCGGTGACCGGGGAGGGGGATTGGAGGTTCGGGTAAAGTTTGGATAGTCCTCCTCTACACCTGGTTTGGTCGCTTCATTTCTGAGTGAGACCACATGAAGGTTGGGGTGCGCAGAATAAGCTGTCCCTCAAGGAGCAGTAGTCGCTGTGTGCCCATGCATTTACACACAGCTGCTGCTGTATACAAAGAAGCCACGAGACCGGCGACTGAGCGTGGGTCCACCTCCTTTTCCCTCCCCCTTATGCGGGAAAAAAAGATTGGAAACTGTAATAAAGTGCACCGCGAAGCGAGTCCGCACGGCAAAACGACAGTACGTGTGCTCTGAAATAAGTCCGTATACTCCCGCTCAGAAGTTTATTCTCCAACTTAGAAAACAAGTTGGTGAAGCGCAGTTTGAGTCAGAAGTAGCTGTTGCCTTCATACGCCCGTCTGCTAAATGCAGCGATTGGAGGGTTTGTAAAACAAGCAAAACAGCACTCCACAGATGGTGCAATTATGTAGTACACTGAATATGCGAGTTCAGCCTTCGGCTTTGCCTGTCGTAGTGATGAACAAGGCAAAATGTGTGAACAAGCCAGCCACTCCCCAAACACACTAAGCCACTCCCATGAAAACACTGCATTTAAGTCTATGTCTATTAGACCTATGTCTAAGTCTATGTGTACTGGCATATGAGAATTGCAATTTCAGGAGTCTTTTTTTCAACATGATTATGAGTATTGTATTATTTAACCCATATACCTACATATTACCACATGACTCTTTTCTGTGTTTTGTCTGAGCACCATGTTTAAAGTGACGCTCTGTCAAATTGGACTGGCAGCATGCAGTGAAACTCCTATGTTCTTTGCATTATGAATGTTTTAAGGGATAGGTTATGGCCAGGTATACATTTTGTTCCATTTTCACTTGCATCATCAAATGCTCACAGTGAGCTGGTGCCATTTTTTTTTCTTCTGGTTACACCCACCAACTTTTCATAGTGTTTGTCTTTTTTCTGTGAATTTTCATCCTGTTTTATTCTCATTTGAGAATGCTCTTGAACATTTTTGCAGTTGTGTTGATTCGCCTTTAACAGCTAATGTACAGAGTAGATGTTAGCTGTAACTACTGTGAAATTTTAATTAGTAGCCCGGGCTTTTGTTTCAGTCATTTAACTCAATTTGCTCATATTTGGGACAAGTGTCCATATGGGACAGGTCTTTAATTCTTTTCACACAAAACTCTCGCTCAGCATAGATGTGAAATACTATCAAAGTGTTTATTTAAACCGGTATGAATTTTACATGTATTAAAATTAGGCTATCGAATAACATATCAATTACAAATCATTCCTTTGATCTAACACTAAGAGACAGCATATCTAGGCCAACCTCATGCACAGGGGGAGAGAGAGAGAGAGAGAGAGAGAGAAAGAGAGAGAGAGAGAGAGCTCTGTATCAAAATACCGGTAGCCTACATTAAAAAGGATAAAAAACAAAAGTTACCGTAGTTATTTCAACTGTACAGGATACGATATAAGTTTTTTATGAGTTAGGAGTCGGCATTTTTTTGTCTCTTGTTTACCATGCCAGTAAATTGGAATAAATTATACTTCATATACTATACTGGCGCTCACACATATTGTATTTATTATATTTAAGTATGGCCAACCTTCGCAGCTTAGAAGTTGCTCAAGTGGGTGACCCAGAGGACTTTAAGAGCTTTTATACACCCAAAGAAATTTCACCAGACCAAGTGTCTAATTGAGACCTGAGGTTATTTGTCAAAACGTGTAGCCCCTGGCCAGTAAAGGGACTTTTAATTGAAGCTTTATGGTAGCTAGCAACATACGGCCCAATTTTGATCAAGAAATACGGACAGATTTTTGATTTCCAAGGGGTATTATCAATGAATGCATGTCTCTGGACACAATTAGATAGACCTCCAACCAATCACAATCCAATGAAATGTGTGGTGTTATCAAATCCTATCAGAAGTATGGCAAACACATATTTCCTACCAACAAAAGCTTTAAAAGAGCAATACGTAGTTTTCTGCAGGCACTAATGGTGTGGTTTTTGATTTCAACAGCGAGCAAAATCTGACACACCAGGAGACAGTTTCACACAACATACTGGAAACTCAGTTAAACTCACACTCCAATGTTAAAGTAAAATTTTTATCAACTTGAGCTTGAAGTAATCCAAGCTTGTTACATAACATTATGTGATGGAAGCCAGCGAGGCTGTGCAGTGAGTAAACCTCACTCCCCGACACCTTAAGAGACGCACTGGCGACCGACGCTAGTGTCCATGGGTTTAAGCCTCCTCGTCAGCATGTCCGCCTCCCGTACCCGAGGTCGCCGGTGTAACACCAAAATCTGTGACCTATCAGATTCCGTGACTACACCCAAACGACGATGTTTTCCTAACCATAACCAAGTACTTTTGGTTCCTAAACTCAACCAAGCTACAACCTCTTCACATCGTCAACAAAGCCTCTGGCGCTTAACTTCCCATTTGGGTCACAGAATCTGATAGGTCACACATTTTGGTTTCACACCGGTTCGAGTCAGGACCGTGCAGTACGTACTCGGGGGGAGCCGGTTACAATTACACTGACTGCATTTAGCCGGTGTGATATATCAGCATTAGCTCGCTCGCTGCTTTTCTTTAACATTACTATTTGTGGATCTTTCACCGGAGGCTCAGCAATGTCAGCACAGCTAAATGTATTGGTTGATAACAAAATGATTAGTGAGCTGGACTGAATATAATAAATGAGATTGTTGCTACACTTTATAACAGTTAGACCAGTGAAAAACAACTTGTGTACCTGAGTATCAGTAAAACGACAATATATCTAAAAAATGCAAACAGAAGCAGATCTCTGCTAACGTTAGCTGGCTGCTTCTGCCTTGCATCACTAAGGCAGGTAAAAACAATCCACTCCACTTTTGCTTTGTACCATTCCATCCTTTCTTGCAGGTTAAAATCAATACTTTGCCATAATACCTGTGGTAAACCGGATAGCAATATGGATCACGTTAGCTGGGTAGCTTAATAATGAGGAGAGCCATACATTATATAGTTGGCTATTTTGCATTGGATAATCTAAGCAACTAGTCAATGTTAGCCCTTGAGCTAACATTATCTAACTTAAGCCAACTAAAGAACAATATCACAATATATTTCACATATTTTGCAGTAATGATAGTTTACCTGTCCCATAGGATGAAAGCCAACTCTGTGTTGGTTTTGTCAGTTTCAAAACAAAGCAGAGGTCTCTCCATGACTCAGTCCTTTGTGATGTTGACTGGGTTTTCACCCGACATTAATTTGATTCTCATTTGGCCTGACAGGCTTCAGCATGTCACTATTGTGGTTTTTTATCCATACCTGGAGTTTATGTTGGAGTCTGTGTTGTGCTGGGAGTTGGTCATTTTATGGTGACTGTGTTTCATTAGTATTTTGAACCCGACCTGATTCCTTTATATAACAAGAAGCAGAATTGTGGCTGTTCCAAGCAACAGAGAAAACAGGCGCATGCTTCATTTCTAAGTGAGATTACAGCCCGTTGACAAATAAGCAGTAAAAAAGTGAATCATTGATAGGTGATTTTATTGAAAAACTACTTATAGCCCGTTTAAGCGCAGTTTGTTCTTTTAGAGAGAATACACCATTTAGTTTGTCTAATACTGACGTCATAGCGGATTCAACTAGGTTGTTTACCAAAATGTGTCATTGTCAGATGAACGGCTGTGATTGGCCCGACTGGATCTAGGACAGGTGGAAGTCAGTCTGAATGGGAGGGGGGACCAGATGTATCTGCCAGAGCAAATGAAACGTTAGCTCACAGATTTGGCTGGTTCCCAGAATTTCTCTGATCCACAACTTGACACAAACTCCAGTTCTTTCTGATGTTTTTTTTTTCCAGTCTTTGTTTTCTTCCTTTTTCCAAAGCCTATGTCCATGAATTAGAGTCATACAGGCCCAAAATAAAGATGTTTTTTTGTTGGAGTAGCTTGTTGTTTTTAGACAACTTAATTAAAAAAAGGTGTGACACACCAACACGTTCTCATCTCAGTGCATCATACCTGACCCTTTCAGACCGTGTGACAAAACGTAAGTATTTTACGCTAAAGGTACCATTCTGCGTCTATATGAAATGCCACAATTTGCAACGTCCAAGCAACACAAAGGAGGCTAACCCTACCTGTGCACAACTGTAGGGTTAGCTGGTTGACATGCATAAAGTTAGTGACTTACATTTCTGATGGTTATGGTAACGGTAGTGGGCTTCGGAGGGCTATCAACACCAAACACGAATGTAGCTAGCACTTCCCCAGAGACCCAGAACGTCTTCCAGGTGTGTCTCTATGAAGAGAGGGGTACCTTCGGCGTCAAATAAGAAGGGTACATTTGGCTTCAAATAACTACGTTTGTCACTTTTTCTGAAAGCGTTGGTATTGGACACCCTGAGATGAGAATGGTCTTGTCACAAACACCTTACACACCTTTCATTCCATTTCTGGCAGTTTTACAGTTTTAAACACTGCCTCTGGTTGCACTTATCCCTGTTGCCGGTTAATGCTAGCAGCATTATTACAGTTGTCTGTGTTCTTACGATTTGGCTAGACAAGGTTCTTTAATAATTGTTATCTGTTACAGCAGATTTTAGATTACAGGGAAAAAAGCTAAATTATTATTTTAGCAAACATAATTTTACTCTCCTGAATTTGTCTGTACACAGATTATTTATCCATGAAATAGAACTTTATTAGTTGATTGTATCATTTGATTATTGTTGTGATTAAACCAGGCAGGTTTCATCTCCGCCCCAGTATTTCATATCCTCGAATATCAAACTTAATTTTGTCCATGGAAATACAGTGGAGAACTTATGTATCCCTGGCCACCTGTCACAACTATGCACACTTCACCACTCTGTTGTTTTAAATACTTACCGTGTGCATGCAGTCTGTTCTCTCAACACACTTCTCAGTTTTCTTCTCGGGTTCTGAGTCAGAAACAAGACAAGATGGTGCAAGTGTTACTTTTAGGTGGCTTCTGGAAACTGTTATTTACAGACTTCCAGATCAGAGATATTATTGTTGAGTGGAAGTATTTCACAGCGCTGGGGAAGAAGAATTGGTCTACACCAGGAATCCACAGAAACCCACCTACTGTAAGACTGGCTGATTAGGGTTATAGGTAGCTGTAATGGGGGGGCAAGTAAAAATAGTTTCTTTACTGCTAAAACAGTTGAGAGATTTGTTTAAAAAGATAGTCATAAAAAAATAGAAAACAAAGCTCTTTGAATTAACCTCTGTGTAGTAAAAAATACTGAAATTGTGTTGGAAATATGTTATTGGTTACTGAAGAGTTATCAGAAACAAAAGCAAGAAACAGGAGGTAGCTTTGTACAAATATTGAATAGTACACCTGTTTGTACTGTAACGTAACTAAAATCAGACAAGATTAAGAGTTCATTAGTAGAACATCAAAGCAATAATCCGCTCAACTTCTATATATAGCATAGCTCTTTTCACTGCAGACATTTTGACTTGGCATAGCAGCAATAGCACAGACATCATTAATAATATTAATGATGGCTGTGTTACACTAAAATGTCCCAGTAAGCCATGTCAGTGAGACAGCAGGCACAAAACCGATACATTGGAACATGCACACCTGAACAGAACACAGTCATAATTAATACTATTAATTACGCCTGTGCAGCTCAGGTGTAATTGATGTGCAAAATGTCTGTAATGAAAAATGAAGGCCTATTATTGTTACCATGTACACTGTGATTTTCTAACACCAACTGTTGTATTAGTTTAAAATAGTCAGAAACCAGACTTTCAAAGAGAAAGAGATGCATAAATTGAGAATTGGTGGATTCAATACTCACTTTACTCGTGGTTGTGCAGTAAGCACACACAAAGAGTCTTTTTATTCACCTGTCACATTCCGCTCTCCAGAGTGGAAAGAAGAGGTCAGAATAAACATGAAAATCAATGCCATAAACCAGGAGAATACATAAGCAAAGCTTTGCTGTAAATTCATATTTCTCTGCAAATTTTCTTTATTTACCATTAAATTTCTGCTTTAAAACATGCCAGATTTTGTTTTCTTCTTCAATAAACTAGCACGTATATTCTATTCCAGTGAACATCCACTACTGTTTAATTATAACCATTCTCCCATCTAATAATCTGTGTTACTGCTTCGGTATGTCACCTTTTATTCATTGTAACCCAGGAGTACCAGGGTCTATAGTTTAAAATAACAAGTTATTTTTAATTGGACACACTTGGAGGTAGTTAGACTGCTTTTTGGTATTGCTTGTTGAATTGTACCTCCTGCTCTGTAATAGTATCACACTGTTTTGTGAAAGTTTAAATGCGCAGGACTATAAATATTGTTAAACCTTCATAAGTATGTTGAAATCTACTTTGTTTCAGATTTTTCTCTTTTCAATGAACTGTAAATGAATATAATAAAAGCGTTGCATTTAAAGTTGTTACTGAAGAATGTGTTTCTGAACACCCTGAGAGAGTTTACATAAACAGATATTTCAGTGCATCATAGTGTAAATGCACACTGTGAGATTAGACTTTTGTACTATCAGATTATAATACAATTATCTAGGACTTAGTGGATCTCTTTAAACCTGATATCACCACATGAGCTTGTTTGTAGCCTAATATGCTTTTTTAAATAATAATTAAAAAGCCTCTTGCAACTAAACCTGTAGCTATAGTATGTTATGGGGGTAGTGCTTTTCCTTTATTAAATACAAATGTATTTCAGACACAACTTGTACTTCTTTTGTCTTTTTTCAGTCTGTGTTTTTAAGAACCTCTGCCCTGTAACTCTTGAAATTATTATGGTCCACACAGATATGAAATAGAATATAGGTCATGTGCGCCATATTTATGTTGACCAGATGATTGTGAATTATACTTGTACGTCACATACTGACTGCTTGTTTGGTGTTTATAACACCACAAATTTTAGATGGAATAGATCATATTTTATATTATATTTCTTAGCTTTTTCAGTTGTATGCTTCTTGTCATTCCTAGATGAGGGTACCTTTAAGCACTTGTTATGAGACAGAAGAAAACACTATGCAAGTGGGATGTGTGTTGGCATGTAATATACACAAGCTTAATCAATGACATACAGTGCTAAACTCTGCTGTGCTGTGCTGGAGGAGATAATCCTCATTTGAACGCTCTCCAGTGCTTGCTTAGAGATGGTCAACAATCCATGATAGTCGCCCAGAAATCTACTTTGTAATTATGGACACATTGATGCATATGCAAGCCATTTTTCATCATGTTCCTGTTTGATAGTGGCTCTTGCATGCATAACGAAGCAATGCCTTCACATACTACACACGCTGATACGCCCACCCAATCAAATCTCATTCACTCTTGCACATACAGACACATAAAAAAACCCACGCAGTCTCCCACACACCACATATCAGATAAGCAAGCTCCTCTACATTCCCAATTCACCCTGGTTATTGGATGTTTGGTTTTCAATGTGACACGAGTGTGGTGTGTATTTTTCGGTTGCTGTTATTATTTATTCCTGTTTTTAATGTTGCTTGGCTGTGCAGCCGGGGAACGGAATTAATTTCTTTTCTGATGGTTGGGTATCAGTGTCTCAGCCAGATGAATTATGTTTTTCTACCATATGTCATTTCCTCTCAACCTGGCAACGCTGGAAACATTTGGTAACGTGAAAACAAATTATCTTCTGCCGGCTCCTGCTCAGTATTCAATAAAAAGCAGTGCTGTGTAATTATATGGAGGTACAAAAGAGTAATAAAAGCAAACTAATTGATTAACCTAGTAATGTTTATTTATTTTATACTCTCCTTTACATTGAGTATGTGATTCTGTAAATGTGCATTGCTCTAATATATAACTGCAGTCCAATGAAGACCATTTTGTGTAAATGTTACAAAAAACAAATTTGCCATCTCATTTATGTCATTTTAAATCCAATTTGATTTGATGCTCAGGTACATTTCATGCGCAGAGGCATTATGATTACTAACACCATCACCCACAGAGAAAATATCCATGCTACAGCTAAATGCTGTGTTTAATTTGCAGGATGACACTTTATGAGACAGTGACATGCCTCCAACAGAATTCACTTATCAGTAAGTAGCATGATATGAAAAAACAACAACAACCATAAACATGTAGGAACAGATTAATACATAACAGGGGGTTATTGTGCAGTATTTAGTCTTACAAAAATCTATCTTTCAAGAAAATCATAAGTGAGATTGCCGTTAAAAAAGCACTGTATAAAGTTCAAGTATAAATTTATTTAGAAGCGCTGAAAGGAGTTGAAGTTCCAGTTGAAGTTCAAGCCCTAATAGGAGCTGGAATTGTGAAAATTTGATAATTTAGCTGCAAGTGTCAGTTGAATATCACTGTAACTGGTTGACGTGTCAGATGGTTTGTGAGCAGTAACATCAGTTAAAATGGCAGTTGAAGTAGTCAACAGCACTGACTTAATGATTAAAACTGTAAAACAATGATAATGAGTTTAATGGTAACGAAAATGTGCTTTGCTGAAAGCAAGCAAACTAACGAGTCGTTGTAACTGAGTACATTTTTGGTTCACGCTGCTATGCATTTATATTATTTATATAATATTGCAATGCTATTAGACATTTAAAAATGTTAATTAACTACCTCTACAACCACACTTTTTGTTCCATAGAAAAACATCGCTCCTATCTACAATATTCCTTGTGAAAGGTATTAATAGTTATTTTTTATTATTATTAAGCAAGACCTAGACAGCTTTTCTTCTAAGAAGCATGACACAACCAAGGCAGAGAACTTTTTTTTTTTACTGAATTAAGAGCATGAAGTGTTTTGTTTTCAGACGTACATGCCATTAGAAGTGAACTGTGCAGCCTTTTCTTTGTAGTGTTAGTGAACAGCCACTCCACTGAACACATGTGCGTGAACACATGCACGCACAAACACACACACTCATTACTGACATATTTAAGTCTGACACCCTCACAGAGATAGACAGTGGCCTGCAGCTATACAATGAAAACATAAGGGGATAACACACTCCAAACCTCACACGCCATTAAACTCTCTTAGAGCTTTCATCACTGTTCTGAGTACAAGATATGTCCCATATAAAATATGATAAAAATTACGCTCTTCAGTTACTATCCACATTTTATTAAAAATAAAAGGATGTAAGGCTTAAAGGGAAAAAAGCAATAAAACCTAATCAGCGGTGCTTCAGCAGTGATGATCTGTTTAGTAGCACAGAGAACATGTATCTCTGTAGAGAATGTGTTTTAGGCCTTAAGTCATTACATATCATCTTTATCCTTCTGTTTGCCCTTTTGGACAGATTCCTTAAGTAATGATAATAGCTACAACATGATCATGAAGAGGAGCTCTGCTATTTATAAGGAGAGATTTGCTCCAAGATAAGGTTTCTACACCATGTACCAATGAGAAAGTTTTCTTATGGCTGAAGACATTTTCTTACAAAACCATTTTAAATGTTGGCAGATGAATGATATTTTTGATAAGTTCACAGGAATGATACAATCAAATTGTTTTGGCCAGTTCGGCAGCCCAAATCAGCCCTATGGTAAGCATATGTTTTATAAACCAAGATGCACTAATACAGGCTATTAATAACATGTAGAATTGCTTTGTGTAGGTGAAAGATGTCACTAATAGTGACAAACACACAACTGACTCTGCTGGTCACTTCAACACTATGGAGTGTTTTAACATCTTTTCAGCTGATTGTTTAATATCTCATTCTGCAATGGTTCTCTCTCTTATTCACTCTGTCCAACCTCTGTGGTTGTGTTTTATGGTAATAATGAAGGAGATTAGACTTTAAAGGTAAAGTAAGTAGCTTCATTTTTTATTCTTTCTGGATTTGCAGTAACATTGTTTTTGTTGAATTGTGTCGGTGCTAAAATTTTCCACATAAACATATGTAATACAATGAATGTCCCCTGCTAATGTTTGTTTTGAATTCATGGACATATTGTTGGATTCAGGTCGGTAAACTGTACCAAATGTTATCTAACAAACATTAGCAGTTCATTTTGGGTGTTCTGAATTGTAGTTTATCCCTTTCTACTTAATATTCATAATGTGTATTGAATTGAAACATGGCAATAAGCAAAGCCAATTTAATCAGTAAATCGAATTTGGTTACCCTCCTCAAGAGTTGTACAATGATTTCCTTGTGTCCCAAATTAACCAATAATGAATGACACCTGTGCTGTAAGAGCAAAAAAAAACATTTTTGTTGCTAGTCTGGCTATTTATTATAAGTCTTAGGTCCATGTGAACAAATAATGAACAAAGACTGCATACTAACAAATCTGCAGAACACTTCATTATATTATTCTCAATTAAAACCTGTCCTCAGCAGCATTAGTCATCTTAGCACTTGTCATTCATACTAATTAGGCTTGCCTTCAATGCCACATACTGGAAGAGGATATTTCTATATCCCATTAAGTGATTCCAAGATATGCCCTTGATTGACATCCCCTTTAATCCGGGAAGTAATTACATTATATGCTTCAATTTTCTTTTAGTAGTTTCATGTTTCCTCTGTTTCTTTTGAGTTTTATGTTTAATTTATTTTAAATATATCCACATCAACAAGAGAGCAAGATCAAAACAAGAAGACATCCGGGCATAGGTTACTAGCTTAATTAATGAGCAATGCTTTTAAACATACAGTATGTGTGTATACATACTAATATTTAGTAAGTAAATCTGAATCCCACACCATGCACTCTTCTATTACACTGCCATTCACACATGACTTATAAAATGTTGTCTAATTAGAAGGCAGCCATCAAAATTATATAGACAGGATAGCAAAACTATCCACTTTATTATAAATAAAATAAACCAATTACTATTCACAGTGGACTACAGTGATGAGTCACCTTGTGATTTAGGAATTTATCATCCATGTCAATATTTTGTGAGATACACTTGCACATGATAAAATCTGTGTTTCACACAATTTACTGACTTGGTGATTTAAAGCTGCATAAAGGCCTAATGGATCTTGCTGAGCTGCTACAGCACATAGATGAGCTTCCTGAATTTGTATCTACCTCATAGTGAGCAGTGGTGTTGGTTAGCTCACCTAGTAGAGCATGCGCACCAAATTCAAAAGCTAGATTAGCTCTATTTAGCTCTATTTCTACATGTCATCCAGTCTCTCTTTCTCTCTCCTGCATTTCCTGCATTTCCCGGCAATAAAGGCATGCTGTAAGCATCACAATGAAATTCACTGCAAGTGTATTGTACTGCGGTAGTGACGTCACAGAGAAAGACATTAAATAAATTTGTACAGATAAATACACTTAATTACAATCTAAATGTGATGTTGATTTAGATGCTATCATTTTTGTTGTATTTTATGATTTAGTTGTCTTAAATGGTAAAATAATCGGGCGAGTTCAGCGTCATGTAAAGAAACCTGATTTCTTGACTGGCAACTCTCTGCTATCTTACAGAGGACATGTTTTGTCCTGTCAAAGGCACCGTAGCTATACAACTCGCTTGGATAGACGAGGGGGGGTGCAATTCGTAACTCTCACCACTAGATGCCAGTAAAACTGACACACTGAACCTTTAAAGGGGCCATGTGTAGTGTTCAGTGGCCTCTAGGGGTGAGGTTTCAGATTGCAACCACTATCTTCCTAAGTGAGTTCTTATGCAATGTTTGAATCAATGAGTGAGCTAAAACAGAGGCCAGGACACCACAAAATGCTGAAAACTCAGGTAAACTTCCACTGCAACCTTTCAGTAATATTTTTATCAACTTGACGTTGAACTAATCCATGTTCGGTGCATGATAATGGTACGTTGATTGCATTTAACCAACGTGATACATTGGCAGGGGTGGCACGTAGGTTGATTGGTGTCTCTAAATTGTCCTTAGGTGTGAGTGTGAGTGGTTGTTTGTCTCTGTGTGGCCCAATGCCAGCTGGGATTGGCTCCAGCCCCCCTTGACCCTGTACGCAGGATAAGCAGTTGACGATGGATGGATACATCGGCGTTAGGTAGCCTGCTGGCTTTTACATAACTATTTGTGTATCTTTCATTAGAGAGGCTCAGCAATGTCAGCACAGCGAAATGTATTGGCTGATAATGGAAACAGTAAGTGAGCCACACTGAATATTTTAAATGTGATTTTTGCCACACTGTAGTTAGAGTGCATTAATGTTACTGTAGTGAAAGGCTCTTACACTGTGTTGTTGTCCTACACCATTTATGTTGCTTTATTGGATAACATGTGGGTCACGTAAGTGACATATTATATAGCCGCGACTGAGACCAGTAAAGCAGCTGTGTACCTGAATGTTGGTAAAACTACAATAAATGTAAACTGAACGTTACAAAGACAACAATCGTAAATCCGTGCTAATCTAACTAGCTGCCCCAGCCTTGTATCACTATTGGTTTTAAGAAACAAATCACTCCACATTTGCTTTGTACCGTTACATCATGTCTTGCAGGCTAAAATCAACACTTTGGCATAATACTGGTTTGCTGTTGAAGTAGTGTGGCAAGCCATAAAACTATAGTATTTTGCAACAGAGAATGTTAGCAATGGGTCAGTGTTAGCCGGCAAGCTAAAGTCATCTAACTTGAGCCAACTAAAGCACAGAATCACAATATATTTAACATGCTTTGCAGTAATGTTAGTTTATGAAAGTCAGCTCTGGGTCACTTGTTGCATAACAAAGCAGAGGTCTCAGTATGACCCAAACGCCTTTCCAGTGTTTTCGTCCAGTGTCAATCTGATTCTGATTTTATCCTTACGTGGAGTTTATGTTGAATTCTGTGTTGTGCTGGAAGCCAGTCGTTTTATGGTGTTAGTGCATTCCATTTCGTTAGCTCCTATGTTGTCGCTGTGTATAGAGTTCAGACTCAGTAGTGAAGAGGCTTGAGAGCACACATGAACGTCACAGCCTACATAAACAAATGGATTGTGCAGAAAATCTGACCTAGTTTCTTTGCATGGGATGCAGTAAGCGAATGGTTCATTTTTAAGTGAGTGAAAAGTGATTACTTTAATTAAAACACTAAATAAGGCCCATTTAAAAACATGTATTCAAACTACTATGTGTTCTTGCTGGCTTTTAAAATATTTGCTTCAATGCAGATAGTATGGCACAGTAATATTAATTACTGTATGTTGTGATAGAACATGTGTCACTTCGGAAAGGTTTGCTCATGAAAAATATTATAAATGTGGCCGGTAGCACACTGCACAAATTCTACATTGGTCCAGTGTAATGACTTTTTTGTAATGAACGTCCAATTCATGATGATTAATAGTTCTGGGCTCTTATTTGTAGAATGCAATCATTTATTCTGTAACATGTCAGGGCACACTTCTTTTTGTCAGAGAAGAAGCAAGTCTTTGTTTTGCTTCACATGTAAATTACAGTGCTTGCAGGGTAATTGTCACCTTACCATACAAAGAAAACAGTCACACAGATTATAACCTATTCTCAGCACAGTATGAGTGTCAAAACATCATGCAGGTGGGGAGTGAATAGAAAAAAGACATGCAGTGTGACTCAATACACAGTTGAATGATATTCTTACCAGATTTTTACTCTTTGAATTGTAGGCTGGAGCATTTTTCATGGAATCAATGTATTTTTCCTTCATCAAAATCAATCAAAGCACATTATTGTGGGTTTGTGTTTACATTTTACCAGTCCTGATTCCAATGCTATTCTTCATATCATTTACAGTTCTTTTTTTTATCTGGTATTGAGTCTTTGATTTCTGAATTCTTACACTATAGAAGCAAAAGGCAACTAAGGCATTGTCAATTTTAGGGGAAGATTGTGGTTTCAGTTAATAACACAAAAGCTGGTTACATGCCTGTGACAGCACACAAACCCCATCCATACCATTATTTTCTGAATTCCTACATAATCCTACACATACACACCCAATATGGATGTAATTCCAAGGTATACTGAGCTAGCACTGACACGTAGGCCATAGAAGTCAATGTATACAACTGGCGACAGAAGTAAAGTTTCTTCCCTGGGAACCCACCTGGAAAGATATCTGACTTTTTATTAGAGACAGAAGTTGACTCTTTTAGAGTGAGGTTCAAATGGAGCTGGAGATTTTTTTGCCACCCGTCACCATGTCTCTATGGATGTTGGTTATTTGGTCTATCCAACACCTTTGGTCTAGGCTGAAATATCTCAACAACCACTGGATAGATTGGCATGAAATGTAGTAGAGACATTCATGATTCCCTGAGGATGAGTTCTACTGAGTTTGGTAATGCCATGGTCTTACCTCCAGCGCCACCTGCAGGATATTTTTGCCTTATATCTCTTATATCTCTTACTTTAGTTGCAATGATTGTGGCCACTTAGGCCATAGAAGGGTGTTATGGAAATTGCGGCCTTCAATTGCATGAACTTATCTCTCACACCAGTCAATTGATATTGTCCTCAGATCATTATTGGCTTGGTTGGATTACCATAGACAGCTCTAATCATCCCAACGTATTTGAACTCTACTTTGCTTATGGCAAAGAGCCACTGAGCAAGAAGTGTTTTAACAAGTCCTATTCAGTCTCATATCTGTCCTGTAATGACAGTAATAAAGCTGATACCTCTGCAGCATCAAAGACAAGTTATTCTATTTGATCCAATGTGACTATTCTCTAAGGCCTGTCACTGGCCATATTCTTATGTTTATATCATAGGTTTGGAGGAATCCTCATGCATATTTATGCCACACTGCAACTGAATGCTCAGCATGAAATGAAATACTTTGCTGCTTGAGGATTGTTTGCCTTTAGACACAAATTTAAATGTACATATTGCCCATTGCATACAAATAGAAGTGCTACAGGCTTGAAACTGCAGGCAACTTCAATATAGTAGTCTGTTGAAATTTGAAGATATCAGACCATTTGGGCATGCATAGACATTGTTTCTGCTGTTGGTTAGACAGAAACATTTTTGGTGTTTTCCCTTGGATTTCATATTTTTGTTTCATTATGAAATTTTTGTGTTTAGTTTACAAGATGTGGTATTTGACTGAATTTGTAAAAAGAGTCCATGTATTATTTTCTTCATTCCTCTAAAACTGTCTTTACACAGATGCATGTGTGTTGCCTGACAGTCACATCATGCTCTGAGCACCAAGACGGACACAGTGCATGGGCACTATGAACACAGCATCATTTTCCAGCTACATTAAAATAACTGCATTTTCTCTTCCATGGTCCAATAACTGAAGAAAGGATCTTGATTTGTTTTCCCCTATGGCTGCAAATCTCATTTTTATAGCACAAGATATTATGTGCAAACCAATTCCAAATCCACTTTTCCAGTCTACTTTTCCATTATCACAATAAAATCACGGCTCATTTTTATGATGGTTGAATGTTGAAACACATTTAAATGGGTCTGAGAATAGCCTTGCCCTCTTGGCCGTTGTCTTTTGAATTAAATGTCAACACAGGTGTAAAACAAAATGTAACCTCATATTCTGCTGAATATAAATGTGCCATTTGCTGATATAGATGAGTCTGGAAGAGAAAGAGGCTCATCTCTGTGCTCATAAATTAACTAGGGGCTGTCCGTGGTTGAGTGACACATCTTTGATTTGTAGCAAGCAGTTAATTTCAATCCAAATCCTTCATGCTCAATTCTTACAGCGTCTGGCAACCTAGACTGCCATGCAGAGGGGAAAAGGAATATACTGCCATCAAATAAATGACATGCCATGCAACCTTTCAAACCAATCCATTTGCTAATGCAAGCTAAAGCAAACCCCATACAACTTCAGACCATCATTTAAATAAACGAGAGCAGTCAGCTAGTTAACTAGTCACAACTAATTGCTGATGGTGCCTGGTGACAACAAATTTAATGATTTCCACCACTGATATTTTTCCAGTATAATTGATTTCCACAGTGTAATTATGTAAGGACAAATGCAGTGTTTTCAGTAGAGTGCCATATTAAGTTGTGCGAGACGAGGCTCAGGAGGGTAGCCAGTTTGGACAGGAGAGAAACAGAAGGGTGGTTGGATCCGAGCCATGACCCTTCCGCTGTCTCTCTCCAAAACTATCATTTCCATTAGTGTAGACTCACCAGGGCCCTGACAAACTCTCTCATCCCTTCCAACTCTATTCGATTGGACAAGCACTGGACTGTGTCGTTAAATTCTTCATAAATGGTTGTGTTTTCTGAGCATGAATAGCTCCGCAGTGCTGGTAAATGAAATCAGTATACTGTATATAGAGGAGAGGTTTCTTATAATACTGTACCTTTCATTGGAATGTGAAATAGGTCTTAAGGAGAGCGGTTATGAGCTACAACCAGGACCTTCTCCACTATGTGCTCTTGAGTGGTGGAATTTGGATTTGCAATAATGATAGCTTTAAGATAATTTTCTCTATGCAGCATGTAGACCATAATGCCTGCATATGTTTGTCGGTGACTGATTATGAAAGAGCCGTAACTTAAAATGTGCTCGCATGAGTCAAGCCTGGCTATTCCTCATGATATTCAGTTCACTTCAGTTTATTTCACATAGCAAGCCTAAGCATTTTGACATGAACTGGACTGAATCTTATGTAACTTGCACTCTATATCAGTGTTTTGTCTTCTTGGATGTGTAGCGTTGAATCAGGAAATGTAATCCTCTACATGTGAAATGAAGGACTTAAAAAAAAGCTATTGAAAAAGCAGCATTAGCTGGAAGACAAAAGACTGAGAAGACAAGACAAAAGAAAGCAAAATTGAAGAAGAGAAGAGAGGAGAAGAGAAGGGAAGAAAAGAGGGGTATAAAGGATGAAATGCTCTCTACAGACAATCCATTTACTCCCAAACACACCTTGGGTTATTGAGAACGATAACAATGCAGCTAGGGCCTTTTGTATTGCAGTGCACAGACACATGTTTCTCCTAGCCTGACATAATTGCCATTCTTCCTCTATTTTCTATCTGGGCAACATCAATCTTTGTTGCTGGTCTGTCAGAAATGTCTGAGGCACAGAACAAAGTCAGGCTTCCCGTATCAGGGCTTTGTAAAGTGCTGGAGCTAAGCACAAGATGCAGCTGAGGATGAGAGATCATACAACTGGCTCAGGCAAAAGACTCTGTCCTCCTCTTTACATCATGTGTCACCCGATAGATTTAGTGTAAAACTCTGACTTCAGCACCAAAGGGCCATATAGGCTGACAGTAACAAATTGTTTCTTGTTGTCTCTGCGATGTCTAATATCACATCAATAACACCTAAAATGGAATGGCAAAAACAGGCACCATGCGACAGTGAATCTGGGGGCACATCAGAATTGATGATGATGTACGCACATTATGTACATAAGCGTGTTGGGAATCCCATTTGAAAAGAGCACGTCGGATCATAAAGTATGAGCTTGCGCAGTCTGCAAAAGTACAAAAAAATAAAACCCAAAATATCCTGTGTACTGTGAACGTAGACTAATCACTGTTTCAACATTTTTTTCACAACTTTAGGATGAAAAAGATTGTTTGAGGGGAGAAGCAATATTTCACTGGGTGAAATAGGTGCAGGCAATCTGCCTTTGGAGTGGAGAAGGCAGCAGTGTTTTATAATGGAAGAAATTCAATGTGACATGTCGAGAATGAATTGCTCAGTCAACCAGAAATATCCCTTGTTCTAATGGCTTGGGACATTCAGTGGCGTGTTCTCTCCTCCTCCTCCCCCTCCGCCCATATTTCTCTCTATCTTTCCTTCCCTCTATCTCCCTCTCGGCCTGTATAAACACAACACATCTGTAATGAATAAGGTTATAAATAGTCTTTAATTGCTGAAATATACAAAAATATGCAGTAACTAAATATGAACAGTCTAAAGAGGTTTGATGAAAGCAGAATATAACTGACCTATTGTATATAAGAAAAAAATATGCTTGAGAAATCCATATTAACCTTCATTTTGTAAAAGCAAGTTGTTTCAAAGACTCCCCGAGTAGGTAACTGTAGACTTAAAGTAGGGCTAAACAAAATGAGGAAAATATCTAAATGTTATTTTTCTGAATATTGTTGTTGTAACTTAAAATGTAATTATTTTCTTTAAATAGTAACTACAGGCTGTATTTGTGGTGTAAATATTCTGATCTGCTTTATACATAGAATCAAAAATTTTCTAAATGTTGTTTGTTGTAGAGGTCAACTAAGTAAACTTTCCTAGTTTTATACTAAAAAAAACACAAATTTCCATTAATATTACAGAGGCCTACTTAATATTACTTGACAATATTTTTCACAATTATTCAAATTTATAATCATGACATTCAATGGTGTTATTATGTTTATTGAAAATACATAGTAGACCAGTTACTGTAATAATGACAAACCGCTGGTACATAATGTCTGAGAGCAGTATCTTAATGGCAGCGTCTAATGGTACCACTAACAGGTCAGCTCTGTTGCTGCTTACGCTAATGTTAATATCGGCTTCAGAGACTGACTGCACGAGGTGCTTTACAGCCCCAAATTCTGGAGGTTCTGATTCACAGCTTGTAAGCATATAAAACCATTATATGGTGTGCTTGAAAGTTTAACTTTCTGTCAACTCTGTTGCCAGCTGTCATTTACACTCAGCAACTGCCAAGCTACTTGATACCCAAATGTAGCTGTAGCTAACGTTAATTTGTTGCTGGCTTAAACTGTTATTGATACATCATGTTGAGACACTGTTAATTTATTAAAATCAGATCTTGCATTACATTGCATTATTTCAAGTTGAGATTATTTAAAATTAATTTCCCTAGTAGATAATCCAATTATTGTCTGGTGTTCAGTGATCAATATCTTAAAATAAATCAATGGTTACAGACCCTAATGCTACAATTTTTTCAGCAAAGAACTAGCATTTAATAGCCACTTAGAGCTCAGAGCTGATTTTTCAAAAGATGGACTTATACTTAACCTCTCACATGCATTATGAATATTTAAATGAATATAGTTTTAGCTTCAGAAGCATGCTGAAATGATCATGTTGTAGCTTTTTCTGTGAAGTGGCCTGAACATAAAGTGGGGAGGTGTGTGTTCTGCAACAATAGAAATGTACTTTCCACAGGTCACTGCTATGTTGTGATACATATAAACTCCTGCCACTGATACAGAATATGTATTCCCTTCTCAGTGAAGATCAGGATGCTCTGTCATGTATCCTTTTGCATTATTGGCTTTTGAGTGTATACACTCCATGATTGGCACTTTAGATATTCATCCTGTCTACCGAGCATGCCTTACCTTACATGAAATATGATTTCTTGAGAAGTGTAATCATGGGTTGGAAGATTGCTTTCTATTATCCAGGAATGAAAATGATAAATTGGTGCTGGGAGGAAAAATGTTTCAGATGTCAGTTTCATCGCAGGGCTATTTTCCACACATGCTCAGTTTCATTGTGCTAGGTGTCTGTGCAGAGTATTGTTGAAGATTGTGATGATTCTCCCTTCTCATCAATAGGGTTTTGTGAGGGCAGACACAGCATATAATCTGTTCTCAGGATGAGTTAACCTGTAGTCAGCGCAGGCAGGGGGATCTGTGTCTTTCTGTGAGCACTATACACCCTCTTATTCACAAAACTTAGCTGCTGTACTTGTGCTGAAATGCAAGATGGAAGCACTCCAAACTGAGAGGCTAAAAATATACACAGCATTGAGATAGGTTATCTGGCCCTTGATAAGAGGTTGCACAATACATTACATATTAACCAACATTTACACTCTGAGGTTTCAACACTTGCGTGTAGCACAAGGTTCCAGAGGAGTTATTATTTTCCACACAAAAGTGGGCCTGTTTTCAGTAAATTTTGTGTTAACTTAATGCAAAACACATCAGCACTTACTGATGGAAGTTTAGTTGCCTAGTTCAGAAGAACCATAAACTGTGATAATCTTTAACATTTAATGTGAGCAGGTCAGTTGTGTCTTGACATGAATATTTAACACATCAGTGATTCCACATATTTGCAGTTCATTATAGATGGGGTAGGTAACACTGGAGAAACTCTCAAGAGACAGCTAAATTTTGAAAATATCGAACTGAAAAAATTCAATTGTCAGGCCTCTCTCCAAAGCCACTCCCCACAGCAGGTAGACAGGTAGCCAGACAGGGACGTAAGCCAGCCAATCAGAATGAAATTATTGCCAACGCTTATTACTGTGAATAAAAATGTAAAAATGCACTAATTCTTCTGAAATAAATTACCTAACTACTTGCTTAAAAGGATAACTCTGGTGAAAATCTAGATTTTATCTCAACAAATTGTATGAAAAGATCAAATCTGACAATGAACTGATCCTACTAACTAGTGAATGGTTGATATTTCTTATTCCACAAGCAATATCAATATCAAACCCTCATACACTAACCTGCTGCTGTAAATACAGGATACACATATACAAATAAAAATACGCAGCCAAAAATACACTATCTACTAAAATTAAAAATATATCTTTTAGGCAGTTATTATTTATATAAATCAAGACTGAAGACCTTTCTTTTTACCACTGCTTTTAATTAACTATTTAAGATTTTTCTTTTATTGATAACTTACACTGCACTGTAAATTTAAACTGTCCTGTTTTCTTTTTCTTTGTTTTTA
>JAPMOB010221270.1:0-20677 GCA_029875015.1 Lepomis gibbosus | reverse complement strand
CTCTGATGTAAAACCTTCAGCTTCTCGTTCACTTCATTTAAGCACTCTTTAAGTTCCCCAGACAGCTTTGGGTAAAATTTTGTGGCGGCTGTCTTACCAATTTTACGATACATTAGGGAGATTCCAAGGCCAGTAATCAGGAAACCCACTAACAAAATTCCAATTATCCATAAGTCTTCGATATCCTCCACAGATAAAACATCCAAGCAGACCGCTTGCCAATTCTCCCATGAATCACGAGCATATCCAGCAGCGAATGTTCCACTGGGGCAGGTCGGCTCACCCGGTGAAGCCCGTTTGAGGCTTTATGTAAATACATATCTTTATGTATATATATGTATATGTATATATATGTATATATATATATATATATATGTATATATGTATATATATTCATTCATTCATTCAGGTCAGGACTTTGACTAGACCACTCCAAAGTCTTCATTTTTTTTTTTTTTTAAGTCATTCAGAGGTGGACTTGCTCGTGTGTTTTGGATCATTATGCTGCTGCAGAACCCAGTGCGCTTCAGCTTGAGGTGACAAACAGATGGCTGGACATTTTTTGTTAGACAGCAGGAATTCATGGTTCCATTTACCACAGCAAAGCTTCAAGGTCCTGAAGCAGCAAAACAGCTCCAGACCATCACGCTGCTCTGCTGCCACCATATTTTAAGGTTGGTATGATGTTCCTTTTCTGAAACGCTGTTACTTTTACACGAGATGTAATGGGATACACACATTCCAAAAACGTTTGTCTCAAGTATTATCCCAAAAGTCTTGGGAATCATCATCATGATGTTTTCTGTCAAAACTGAGACAAACCTTTAGGTTCTTTTTGCTCAGCAGTGGTTTTCTTCTTGGAACTCATGCCATGCAGGCCATTTTTGCCCAGTCTCTTTCTTATGGTGGAGCCATAAACACTGA
The DNA here is from genome assembly GCA_029875015.1 of Lepomis gibbosus. NCBI lineage: Eukaryota > Metazoa > Chordata > Actinopteri > Centrarchiformes > Centrarchidae > Lepomis > Lepomis gibbosus. The sequence continues at coordinate 19,753 of JAPMOB010221270.1, read as the reverse complement.
CCTTAACTGAGGCAAGGTAAGCCTGCAGTTCTTTGGATGTTGTTGTGGGGTTTTTGTGACCTCTTGGATGAGTTGTCGCTGCACTCTTGGGGTAATTTTGGTGTGCTGGCCACTCCATGTATTTGCCATTTGTGGATAATGGCTCTAACTGTGGTTCACTGGAGCCCCAAAGCTTTAGAAATGTTTTTTCCAGACTGATAAATCTCGATTACTCTGTTTCCTTAATTTCTTTGGATTGCAGCATGATGTCTAGCTTCATGAGGATATTTTGGTCTACTTCACTTTGTCAGGCAGGTCTTATTTAAGTGATTTCTTGATTGAGAACAGGTGTGGCAGTAATCAGGCCTGGGTGTGGTTAGAAAAATTGAACATTGCTTTCCAAAAATGAACAACAGTTGATTTATGTTTTAACAGGAGGGAGCAATCACCTTTTCACACAGGGCCATGTAGGTTTGGATTTTTTCCCCCACTTAATAATAAAAATTTTCATTTTTTTGTGTTTACTTGTGTTATCTTTGTCTAATATTTCAATTTGTTTGATGATCTGAGACATTTCAGTGTGACAAACATGCAAAACACTTTTTCACACCTGTGTGTGTGTGTGTGTTTGCAATATGTCAGTTTGCGCAGTGATATGCAAAAATATTTACATCATATTTAAGTGTGCAAACAACAGGTTTAAACCTGGGGATAAAAATGTATTCTATTTAAAAAAAATACATAATAAATAATATTATTAAAACTGCAAGCTTTTAAAGTATTTTGTTACAAACTACATCTTATTTTCTTTGACCAGCAAAATACACATTTCATAATACTCAAAGGTATTAAAGCTATTAAGTATACATTTTTAATGCATTTAATTTAAATACTGCCCATGTCTGCTAGTCTCAAATGACTGTAAAATAGCTTGAGTCTCAGATTCAGCACTACCAGTCTTAAAAGTGGTTTCCTTCCTGGCGGTAAATAATTTTTGTTACACCATTCGAAAGAAAGTATTTCTCATTTTAATTTATTGCAATGTGATCTCCCTCTTATCTTGTCATTAGCAACGGCATGAAGTGAAGAAGAGCAAAAGAGTATTTTGGCAAAAATAAATGCAAATTGTACAGAGTCTTGGCAGCTCTCTGGGTCATCATGCAGAGGGACTAGAGCAGTGGTAGGTCCTCCCTGCGAGTCCAAGCTCACTGTGCCCCTTTGTGGGCGGAGCCATCTGCCAACAAATGGCTGAAGCTGGCAAAAGATACAGATGCGACACATCATTATCCGGTCACCTCATTGACAAACCCAGTCACGATAGCCCCCTCTTTGTGTGTTTTATTTTCTGCCATCACTGATCTACCTCAGCTAGCCGCATTAGCATTTCTAGGGTTGCAGCAACATTGTTTCCAGTTTCTAAACTGGGATAGTCAGAGGAATAAAGAGATTTCCTGGCTTTCAAAGAAGACGGGCTGATTAAAAATGCATGTGGGTGCTTTTTGTCATTAGGGAGCCATCAGTGGTTGCGGGTTGACAATACAATTTCTCATCATGGAAATGAATTAGGCTGCTGAGCTCATTCATTATAGATGCCCATTGGCTTCTTGTTCAGGCTAGCCATTGTGTCATTTCTAAATAGAAGAAAGCTAGGTAGGTTCGCAGATAACCTGGTGTATTTCAGGATGTAAAACATTTGTTCTGCTGTCTGGCTGAAACCTTTCTGTCCATATTGTGTCTCTCTGGGTCGAGCCCTCGTCTACATTAGCTCTGACTTTTAAAAACGAAATATGGACACTCATTTTTCAACCGTGTAAATGAGCTTCTGTGCTTTTTGACTCTTAAATATCAATTGATGATACTGTAACATGAACAGTATTTTTTTTTTAATTAAAAATCTAGGTCTTTTCTAATCCAAATGGCAGAAAACATGTGCTATGTTGTAACATCTGCATCTCATAATGTTAGAAACTCATGAACTGTGTTGTGGTTTAGGTGCTTTTAGGCCTGCTTTGTTATAAGTATGCTCTAGTTAGGTAACAGAGATTTTGTCCTCTGCCCTCCATTTCTGATAATCTTCTATCTTCATCTCTGGTTAGACAAACACGACAGCAGTCACTTTTTACTGTGTGATTCTCTGTGACCATAGTGTTGTGTCATTTGACAACACAGGGTTTCTTTTTCCATACAGGTAACATTGATTAAAATGATAGTGATCACCTTGAGCTCTGTTGAACCTCTAAATATCTAGTATGCTGATTTATGCGTTGCAACTATTTGTGTTTACAGATTAGTCTGATTTCCTGTGGTATTCGCGTCAGGTTTCACCTAAGCTTGATCAGTGTCAGAGCTGATTCGGTTTATTCAGCAGAGTCCTCCCCCCTTACAGAAAGGCAGAGTTTCAGAGTAAAAGCAATACCCTGTTTTTTATTGTCATGCTGCTCCGCTGTGGCCACCGACGCTTCGGGGCCCTGCTGCTGCATCCTTCCTTGTTTGTGTCTGTGAAAGCTGAAGCCACGTTCTGTCACCTCGCCCACTCTTCCGCTGCCAATTTGATGAGCCGAGCTCTTGATTATTTATTTACACTGTCATATGTACAGTAACTGATGAGTCTGTTTGTGACACTGCTGCTCTAAATTGTGACTCTTTCTGGTTTATATAACACAATCATAGCAGGCTTACGAGATGTATCAAGGTCTTTTAAGGCTCACTAATGGGGATAAAACGTTTGCCACCCCCCAAAAATTCATGTAAATTCATTGCATTTGCTCCTCTGTTCATATTAAGTTTGAGGTTGCCTAATAGTTTATACGTCTAAGAAAATACGTTGAATAAAAGATGTAGAGCTACAGCTAAGAATTTTTTTCAGGATTGATTTATCTGCTAAATATTTAATCAAGTAATTGATTCATTGTTTTGTCCATAAAATATCAGAAAATGGTGGCACATTTTCAAGAGTTGACTTCTTCAAATGATTGAACATAATGAATTTACCATTGCATAAGTGATAGAAAAGTAGCACACAATTCTCACACTGGAGAAGCTTTTATTTGCTTAATTTTTTTGTAGCTGATCCGTTTGTTTTTTTTTATGCATTCTGTAACTTGGTTTTGAAAAGTGCACTTAAAAATGGTATCATCATCAAAAGTTAAATGTTTTTTGGAAATTGGTTCTTTGGTAACTCCACATCCCACAAATCATTTTAAATATTAGAACAAATGGAGTTGTTTCTAGCCAAATGGGTCAGATTCATAAAGCTGGTGTCCTCATTTTCCCATTTCCTATAAACATCTACTGTCTGGCTCCAAACTAGTTTTTGTGTAAAAGTATATTTAGGATGATTTAGAAGTAGAAAGACATGAGTAAAATTGTAATCTTTTTTCTGTCTGTTTTTTCCCCAGGTGGTGCTTGTATTTGCTCTCAGCATTGGAGCCCTTGTTATATACTTCATAGATTCCTCTGAGTAAGTATTTGTTTTAACTTCACTATTGATTCCGCTTTGACTTATAGGTCACAGTTAACCCTGTTTTCAACTGTTACACTGCAGAATATTTGGAGTGACTGGTAGACTACTTTCAAATGCTGCATTTATAATTCATCAAAGATGATTTGACCATAAGATCAGATAAATATTAACGCTGCCATCATGGGAATGTATCCTCATAGTGACTGAACCAACCAGAACAGGTGGATCAGTGAAACTGAGAAATCAAGAAACTGAGAATTGGCCTTAAGTTCATCTCAAGGTGTTCGTTCTACCCTCCCTAGTCTCTGTGTTCTTTAGCTCAGAGCTTACAGTTACATGTTGTCAGTTTGTATGTATTTTGGTCTTATTGTAGTGTTAATGCAATCCTGCTGGTAAAATTATGTTGATTCAGTTATAAACATTGTATTACGTTGTATGTATTTCAGACATGTATGATTGAGATTTGCCTCAGAGACCTCAGCCATGAGCTGGTTCCTATAGGTCAGAAATAAAATATAGTGCATATATTGTAGTTCTAGCCTTAATAACCTTGAGTGCTTTGTGCTCTGTATATGGTATTTGAGAAAGTTTACTGGCTGTTTTCATCCAATCCCCTTCCAGGTAAACTGCTCTGAGTCTACTGGTGATATCTGCTGACAAAGAGCCAGTGGTCACAGATGAAATTTGTTTAATCTCTGTAATGAAAGGATCAGACCCTCAAACAGGCAGGAAAGCACCAAAGTTCCTGTTCAAAACAATCAACATCACTTATCAAACTAGAGGAAGCGGAAGACCCTTTTAGCTCCATGCGCAACAGTATACTGTTACTGCAGCCTGGCAGCAATTGGACAGGATATGCCATTAAGAAGTAGAGCAAAATACACCAGGATAAAAGCTTTTATCAAGCCCAAAGGGAGTCTCCGCTGGGAGTAATGTTAAGGCAGAGAAGAGAGAATGGGGTGAAAACTCACCTAATCTGCCTCAAGATCCTGGAGGCAGGGCATTCAGGTTATTTGTTATTTCATAAGACTGTTTACAGCTGAGGGCTTGGCTTGCTCTGATGTGGATTGTGAGCATGATCTCATTTCATTAACTGGACAAGCTCAGGTAGGGTTACATCCTCACCAATGCCATCTGTGGCCTGCTGTTCTAAGAACTTGTTTGCACTCACGCCTGATCCCTTTTCACTTGATGAAGGATGACCTGCGACCTCTGTCTTCAACTTTTTCAGCAAATAAAAGGGAATAGTTAAATACACATTAAGGGCATGTGCTGAAGTACTTGTTCAATTATTTCATATTCATATTCATTCTTTGAGGCTCTTTGTCTAGGTCTTTCTATTATTCCGTCAGTATTTTTCCCCACCTGCCAACCTAACAAACCCGCCAAAGCGAAAGAGCAGTCAGTTTGCTGCTCCCTTGCTTGCTTCTATGTGGCAGCAGACTGTAACAGATACTGCCCTTCCTGCAATTAGTCCTGTGGGCCAGCCGAGGCTGTTATATGATGGACAGGCTGACCTGGCTGGAAGCGACACAGAGAGAAACGTCAGCGCAGCAGCAGACCCACTTAGGTTCTTAGAGAAAATCTCAAGCTATTAGCTGCACAGAGAAGAAGAAACTGGTTAAGTTCCAAAGGAAGTTTTACTTCATAAAGCTGTCTTTGCACCCTATGCTTCCATAGTCCCACGTCATGTGTAAGTCTAGATGAACATGGAGAGTGCCACGCTGTTCTTTGTTGTCATCAATGTTAAAGTAGAGCTGGGTGTCAAACGTCAACACTGGATGCCAAACAAGTTTCATTCATTGATTTCTTTGGCCTCTGGGGGCCAGAAAACCTCCACAACAGGCTGACAACCCTGCAGCCTGGCATATACAGTAGTTATGAACTAAAGTTACCTATAACAGACCTACAGGTGCATCTAAAAAAATTAGGGGAAAAAATAAAAATGTTTGAGCTGCACCTGTACACTCTTGAAAATGATATAGTTTTTTTTCAGCACAGCTGTGTGTCTACTTTTGGAGAAAACACATTTTCTGGAACTAGCAGGATTTATGTGACATTTCATATTTTTACAAGATTTTAATTTCGCAAAGTTTGTTAGCCAAGAGTTGCTTTGACAGTGAGCAACACTAGCATTCTTTGGAAGTTGTGTTTCTGTCCACCTGGTGAATGTAAGTCCATTAATGAAGCTTTAAATCAGGATTTCGCCAACTGTGGCAGAATTCTTGCATAACTGCTTTTGTCATAAACGCTGTTTGAGTTTGTTTGAGATTTTGCTCAAAATAAAGTATCGAAGAAAGAAAAGAAGCACCGAAACTTGGGTTGTATTGGCACTTATTGGAAACAATACCTTGTTAAAGTGATCTGTGTAACCTCTCACCCTCAGTGGAGTTATCTCTTCATGAACGTTAAGGTTGTAAATCTTGAAGGTCATGAACATGAAGGTCTCCTACATGTGAGCTGCTGTCCGGTATGATCTGAGGCCCATAGGCGTACACTGGGGACATGTCCCCACCACTTTTCAACACAAAGTCACGCCCTTGCTGAAGCCCCATCCGCACTACTGTGTTTTCGTTTTAAAATGGTGACCTTTTGCTACGTTTGCACCTCCTGTACAGACTAAAACACCCTAAATAAAGATCTAAAACGGTGAAGTTTGAAAACGATGCCGACCCCATCAGTCATGTAAAGCAGAAACACAATGCTACTGACAGAGTTTTTGATTAGGTATTTTTATTATGTAAATACGGCACTCTGGTGTGAATGGAGATCATATTCGTTTTAAAACTCTGTTTTTAAACAAAAACGGAGTAGAGTAGATGGGACGTGAGTCTGAATTGAATAATGGGGGAGAGGGAAAATAGAACTGCTGTGGACAGGGAGGGTTTGTGATCCATAACAGGCTTAGTCCTCTTCCAAACCAGGCGCACTGGAACTCAATTATTTAGCACAGCAGGTCTGGTTCTACTATATGGTCTGTCACCCTGTTATGACAGGGATTTGCCGGAATGATGTGTCATTGTAGCAAACAAGGGCAGAATTATCCAGCGTGTTAGGACCATTATTATAGGTGGCTGGTTAGAAATATATTTCTTTTTTATCTTTATATTAAATTTGAAAAATGAGGTAGATGCAAGACAGTTGAATGTATAAATTAAGTTTAATGTACCTCTAGGGTGGAGGAGGGAAAAGCAGTGAGACATCAAAACATCAATTCTCTTTGTATTATCAAAGGATCTTAATGGATACTGAGGGGGGAGGGTTGTGTGAGGCCGATGAGGATAATTTGTGTCTTCTTCATCACTGTTGTTACTACCGTGCATCAGATTGGTTTAAAATAATCCCCGGGGTATTTCAATGTCACCTCATGAACTCTATGGGGACAGTGTTTTATCAAACAGAGTTTATTAGATTTTTTTTACATAACAAAAGCAATTTGCTTTAATCCGAGTGGTATTAAACAGCATAGGGGAGATTGTTGCTATTGAGGTGTGCATTAGTGAAGCTTGTGAATGTGAGCGTAGGGATCCTGCAGGTAGAAGACTAACAAAGAGGCATGAAAACAAACTAACTTAATGTATGAGAGGGACCTGCTTGGCACTAACATGCTGCAGAGAAGAAAGGAGTAAAAATCAGCATGATTCACAATACTGTGCTTTTCATCCTGTTGTCCCTTAAAACGAAGCAATATCTATTTGCGGCCGCTCATCCAAAAGTCACTTATGTCCATGAATCTTGGAGACTTAGAGTAAATTATCAGATTTATTTATCTTATTTATCAGATTCATTTATCTGTGCAATTTTTAGAGGACTGATGAAAATGATCCCATAATTCACACGAAAAAGCCAAAATTAGAGCACAGCTTTTTTTAATTTATGGGTTTTTTTTACAGAAAAAATAACAAAACAAAGTAAAATTACAATTTTGTGTTGCAAATATATGCTGTATATATGTTTAGTTAATCATCTCACTTTCCTTGTGATCCCTTGGAGGTATACTGACCCCCAAGTTAGAACCACTACTTTAATACTTTACTTTGATCATTTGAGAAAGCTAAAAAACAAAAAGTGAAAAATGAACTCCCAGAGCCTCAAAGGGGACGTCTTCAAATAGCTTGTTTTGTCTGACCAACAGTCCAAAACCCAAAGATATTTAGTCTAGTAAATCCTCACATTTGAGAAGCTGAAAACAGCAAATGTTTTGGTTTAATAATTGACAGGTAATCAAATATCAAAATTGTTGTATTACTTTTATGTCAGACTACTTGTTTCAGCACTAACACATTTACCCTGTGTTTTCATTTTAGGTTTTTGAAAGGATATTTTTTTACTTCCAGGTCATCATTTTTATTATCTAATCCTACTAACCTATTACAGTCACATTCACTTGGTTATTTATTTCTCTTTATTTGAATTCTTAGTGCCAGATACAAGCTTTTTGAGGGTGAGACTTCACTACATTGCTAGCATTTGCTATGGCTGCCTGATTTCATAAAAGAAGACATGAACCCTGCATGCTTTTAACCCTTAAACTACTGCCTTGGCTCTGCATTTTTTATCATGTTTGACTTAATATTTACCTGAAATGTTGTCTATGAGGTCAGAAATGCAGGCCCGAAAGGAAAGACAGCATCATTTTCATTCTGTAATACTGCACCTGGAACATTGCAGTTATTTAAGGGTTAATCAGGTATCTCAACAAGTTATTGCTTGTGTGACAATAAATGCATGTCCTTTCTCAACAGAAAAAACATTGGAAAATACCAACTATTGCACTTTTTTGAACACTTAAGTTCCTCTTCTTTTGGAAATCTTAAAAATGCATTTTCAGGAAAAGAAGAATGCAACTTTTTTTCATGAAATACTGTTTATATATATATCAAAACCTTTCTTTACTTGACTGCCAATATTTGTAAGACATTAACATACATTGTTTGTCCCTCTGTCTGATAGTCCTATCGAGTCCTGTCAGAACTTCTACAAAGACTTCACGTTGCAGATCGACATGGCGTTCAACGTGTTCTTCTTGCTGTACTTCGGCCTCCGTGTAAGGAAAATTGAAATTGCCTGCATTGAAAACATTTACGGAAATAATTTGCATTGTTGTGTACCCTATAACTGTGTTCTCATCTTTAACTCTTTATTTCCACAGTTTATTGCTGCCAATGACAAGCTGTGGTTCTGGTTGGAGGTGAACTCAGTGGTGGACTTCTTCACCGTCCCTCCGGTGTTTGTGTCGGTGTACCTGAACAGGAGCTGGCTCGGTAAGGATGCTCCACAGGCTGATTTAACAAAACACAGGCATTGTGCAGTTGCTCTTTGGGCTTGTATTGAGGAGCCTGTGGTGCCACCCAGTGGATTTCACAGGTCTAGCAGTGGCCAGTGAACGCACCAGATAATCTCAGCACGTCACTAAAGCTTGGTATTTTGTGGTCATTTACATGGGCACACCTACAATATTAGCCATATACATTTGGTAGTTTTGTCATGAAATTAACTTCATTTTGGGACATTGCATGACATGCATGACAAGTTCAAATCCTCACTATTACTGTGGAAATGAAAAACTCTTCTTCTGCACAGCATGAAAACTGAAAAGCATGGTGACCCAAGCTTTACTTGTCAACCTAATGCTTGTTTGCATGACAACTCTATCAAATATTGTATGGCTGTCATCTAGTGTGCCATTAAAACTTGCCTTAATGCAAGTTTAATTGAATAGAAATGTAATTTTCTATTGGTTTCATGTGTTTGGCCATGTGTTGTGGGCAGTCGGCATTGTGCTGCAGGTGGCATTCACTTGCCCTTCACCTGTGCAGCAGAGCTTTCCAGCATCACCTCCAATAACACTCGAATTAAATCATGCTGTGATTGAAAAGTACACGAATGGATAAAAAAAAAGTAATAAGCTTTGGTTGGGGCTTGAGCGATAGAATAGAAGTCAATCTGCTAAATGTGTGAAGCTCATCACTCGGAGAGGTCTGTGAGGAATTAGAGGATTAAGGGGGATCTCTTTTATTTTTTTTGCTGCATTACAGGGTTTTATAGCTGCTTTTTCTTTTCCTGTCAGCTGAGGAACAAACCTGCAGTGTAGTCAACACTAGCACCTCTCTCAGCAATGAACACGCTCTACTTTAGAGTCAGTATGACAGCTTGATAGGTGCAGTTGCATAATGTGCCTGTGTGTTTTCCCTGAACTAATGTACTGTGACTTCTGGTGTGAAAACGATAAAAGTAGAACAAGCTCGTACTGACTGCTAAGGCCATCTAGTGGACGTTTGAGAGTATGGCTGGCATTTGGGGTGATAAACCTTTCTTTCACAAAATTATCCTGATTTCATCATACATGTTGTAGGTTTGGGCAGTATAGAGTGTGCTTCATCATTGTTAGTTACATTATACTGGTTTGTCAGCTACAATACATTTTATTGGTCATTTTCTTGCTATTGTTGTAATGTTTCCAAACAGTGCTTATATTCAAGCCTACATTAAATGTTTTTCTATTATTTTATCTCCAACTCACAAAACTGCCTTCAGATTTGTAATTAGGTTATCTTTGTGTTTTCTTGTGGCTACTTTATGTGTCAAATTTTAAAATGTGTGCTTTTTTGTTTTTTTAATCACTTGCATGATTTACTTTTATTCAACACCTCCTCCTATGGAAACAACAGAATAGGTCGATAGTTGATGTCTCCAAAAGGAGCATTTTCTCCAAAACAACATATCTGACCGTTCTGTTCCCCATTGTAACATAAGGATCTTAACCCTCAGCTGCAGGGTTAACTGGTTGACTTGCACACAATAATAGTTAAACATGCACCCCTGTGATGGTTAGGGTTATGGTAAGGGGCTTTGGGGCCTGTCAATGCCTTTAACAGTGACGTAGTTGGTGGTGGCTAGGGCTGAAATGATTCAATGATTAAATTGATTAATTCGATTACTAAACCAATCCATATAACTACACTGAACAAAATTCTAAACAGAAAACTTTTGTTTTGCGTTTATAATTTTGCTCGGTGAGCTCGGCGACCGTCAGGCTGTGATCAGGGGTAAATCAGCAATCGATTGGCAGCCATCAGTAATTTTGTGTGAACTACTCAACGACGCATCAAAACGGCTCCCTTGACCAATCGCTGACACGCAGACAACGCTTGCAGATATCTGGCATGCTAAATATCTGGAGGAGTCTGCCGACTCAACATCCACATCCAGCCAATGAGAGCAGGCAGCTGGTGGAACAGGCAGCTACACAAAACACTTTTTACTCACCTCCAGCTTTCTCTGTAGTTCAGATGATCCCTGCTACCTGCATGTGCTAATCCATTCTTTCATCCATATTCCTTGTCTTTAAAATTGCTATCTTTATAATAACAAACAACAGCTGTTTTGTGTGTAGGTTCCCCTCATTTCCATTTCACATTTCACATGTTTTCTTGACAAAACATGGAGACCAGGCATCGGGAGAACCCTGTCTACTATCAGTCAGGTAGTGAGAAAGCCACAATGACTTCAAAACTCCTGTCACAAGACAGCAAGTTGTTTAGTGTGAAAGCCATGGCGATCTGCTGAAAGTCATGTAGTCTGCACGAGCCTTATGGCTACATGAAATCTTACTTAAAACGCTAAAAAAAAACCCACATTGCTAACACTGGCCCGCAAGAGGCCACTCATAATTTAAAATTTGGACGTTTTAAGCCCTTTAACTATCGACATATCTTGACGTTTTCTAGGTGAGGACCGGCTGCTTTTATTTATTTTCTACTAAAGCCCATCATTCACGTCAGATACCATGCTGTTGTTTGAAAACAAAATCACAGAGTATTCCCCCAGACCCGTCCGCTCCTGCAGTCACATACTGAACAAATGATAACAGCAATATAAATTGACCATGAAACCAATGTGTATGTGTTGTTTGTTTAAAAAGTTGTCACGAAAATGATATTATGGAGGATGGAGTTCACGCAAAATAATCTACCCAGCCATCAGTTTTTTTAGTATGTGTAACAGTATGATTTTTGAAAACCTACCTCTGAAATCTAAATCTTGCTCTTAAAGTGGTAACCTGTGAAATTTGTTTTAAATCTTGTTGTTAAGTGCTAAATGCTAATTATTGTTTTAGTTGCATTTTCCAACATTACTTAATCAGTGTGTGCTTCACTTCAACTCTGCTGTTACTGTAGCATCCTGTTGTTGGGTGTTGCTCTTTTTGTTGTCTGCTCTACCACACATTGCCTCTCACTGCTCATGTAAACTGTTCTATTTACTGAATTTCACACAAACCAAAATGCAGCACTTCCTGTCAGACTCCGAGCAGCAAATATACAAGCATGCATGCACATAGCTGACCAAATACAGGCTGACTTTCAACATGACTATCAACATCTGTACCCAACAACTTATAAAAAATATATTTTTGTGATTTAAATTAAGATGAGGCATGAAAAACATACTGACAGTTCCTGTGGTTTGTAGAGCTGATTCCATGGAAAAAGACATAATCTCCATCAATATGGTCAGTGAGCAATTGGTTATGTAGGATTAGTGACTGATTTACTGTTTAGTTAAACTGAGGTTAAACAGGTGGGGAGGTCATAACCAGCTCAGCAGCATCCGGTCGCAGCTGTCGAACTCTCTCTTCTGATCAAAACTCCGTATTCCAACCGGGCGCTCCGCCAATTTGCCAATCCTCCTGTCTGAACATTTTGACACAAATATGCACACAGCATGCCCTAATAGTCTCTCATACTATCGTGCTCATCGACTCATGGCAAGCAGCACATTTATTGCTGAAAGTGAAAACAATCCAGTGCAACTCTTCCAAATATTATAAGGGACAAATAACATTACTCTTCAATTTAAGATATCCATGGCTTGGCGGCAGCCACATATTGCATCTGGATGAGTAATGGAATAGGAAAGAAGTATGTAATTTGATAAAGGAAAAAGTGAGACATAGTTCTGAGACAGTCATTTGAGGTTAGCTTGTTATGTTGAGTTTAGAATTGTTAATTTCCACAATTTGCTTTACAGAGGAGCTCCATTTTGCTGAGTACAGACTCTCTTGCTCAGTGAATCCCAACCTTTTTGGCTTGTGGCCACTCAAATCAAAGCAATGTCCTTGTGTGACCCCTTGTCACCGGATGCATTGGTCTCCTATGTCCTAAAGAAGCCAAATTATCCAGTTATCCACAAGAAGTAAGAGGAAATTCTGAAAAGATTAACATAATTTTGTGTAGCATAACAGTTTTTTTGGTCAACTTGTGGGGGTACCAACCCCCAGGTTGGGAACCAGTGCTCTAGGTTGTGCCAGCAATTCACTGGAAATGTTCCAGTTAGGTACTGGTTCAAACAGTTTCCCCTGTAATTAATACAACATTTCATAGTTATCTACTTGAGCCTTCAGATGAATTTACAGTCAGATATCAGTTAATTTGTATGAAATTATCCTGTAAAGTAAAGCATTAAAATTATTATATGAAACTTTAATTACTTTAAATCAATCTGAGGACGAAAAAAATATGCTTTCAGTTTATAGACTTTTGAGAAGACGTTGCAAGCTGACAGTGCTTAATTTTAAATGGCAGGGTTTTGGAGCCATTGCTCTGAAGAACATGTAAACTCCTAATTGTTTGTACTGAAGTGATTTAGGGCATATGTGGTATTTTGCTGTAACAAAAGTGACACATATTTCAAAATTTATTTCACATTTGAGATTAAATGGACTTGGCAGACTTGGATTTCTGTCAGCTTCTTCATCACCACGCAGTGACATTTTTATACTGCGCATTTAGTTTTAACAACAACAACTACAATAGCAGTTATTACATCAGCTGTGATTAATTTAGGGATTATTGCAGAATCACTAAATCCATAGAAAAACACAATTATTGCCAAAGCTTCTTTTTTTCCATGTACAGCTTTACACGACTTGTTTTCTGCTATAAACAAGACAAACACTGGTTATGCCCAAGATTAGAGAATGGAATATGGTTTGTCAAGAGCAGTTGCGGGGTTATAGGGACGAGATGTAGGTTACATTGTGAAGCCCAACAGCTGAATGACAGACTCGCTGTCTGGCCTCTTCCTTTTCCTGGATGAATCCTAAAGGAGCTTACACTCTAATATCCTGATGGGAAAAGGGTTTGCTTTAAGCTTGCTGAACACGCCTCATCACAACGAGGATACTAGGAAGGTCTGAGGTTAAAAAACAAGAGTCCTTTTTGACGCTAACCTGTTGGCTGCTACTATCATGAAGGCACCTGATTACTTTTTCTGTCTCTTTTTGGAGGAGGATTAATTTTTTTCTTCATGATGTCTTTCATGGGGAACGCAGAATAGCTTAGACGTGGACGTGAAGCAGATCTTAGACTTGACATTTTTTGCCTACTAACAGTAATTTCAAGACATGATTCCCACAAAGATGTTAGTGTACAGGGGGCCTGATGGAGGCACACACACTCAGACGGTCTCTAACACTAGAAGGCGCAAGAAATCGACCGGGGAGCTCTTCCAGAATGGCTACAGGGTCAGGATGGGCCACGGGCAAGTCAGCGAGAAAGAGGACCAGGACAGTATCTGGTACAGCCTCGGTGCCTGCTTCCATGTAATCTCCTACTGGGGTAAGACCTGCAGGACGTGGGAATGAGGGGAATCTCCATTAAAGCTGAAGGCTGGCGTGTCCAGAAGTTTTTGGAATCTGTGTGTCAGCTGGAGCAGAATCAGGTTTAGGATTTGCTCTGTATTATGCTCCCCATCTGGCAAACACTCATTTGAAATGAGAAATGAGCTTTGGCACACCGCGGCCCACGTCATTTTATAAAAGATTATTTATATTTTTCTAGCTGAATGATTGCCTGTAACATCTTTGATTTGTGTCATTTGGCATTCAAACAAATCTATTCCAGCAGGAAAATGTGTCAGCCCGGTTAATGCATGCAGAGATGGATTTTACTTGATAGCTCACTCTTGGCTGGGGTGGCTTTTAATTGTTTATGCAGCACCGGCACTGCAGTGGATTCTGCTTTTTCTCAAACTGAGTTGGATCGATGAATCATTTGGCTTTTAAACTCAGGTGGGAGGTTCCCTTTAGTTGGTAGTTTACTGCAATACACTTAAATCATGAAATTAAAGCAGTAAAATATGGGTTACTTTGCTTTATCGGATGTGCTTTTGTAGGAGACTGGTTTCTGTGTTGATCGTCTGTCTTTGGACATAAAGAGCAGTAAACTGGTTCCAATGAGGCTATGATAATGTATGTATTTGGCTTATATGATTTTGTGAAACAGTGAGTCAGTAATCACGTGCAGCAGCTCAGGCTGGTTTCACTGCTGATTCTGTTGGTTTTATTGGTGTTATGCCATCCTTGAACTCTTGGCAAAAGGCACAGGCACAATTTTTTTCTTCCCATAAATACCTTCAAATTTAGGATTTGACGTCACGTCTGTTTACTCAATCAATGTGGCGTGACAGCGTCCACCTGTCTTTACTCTAATCCATTTTTTTTTATCTTATCAACATTCAGAGTTTTATCCAGCAGGATGGAAACATGTATCGCGTAGATGCCGGTGCTTTGCGAGGCTCCTGAGTTTAAAACAGAGTGTTGTGAGTTGGTGATAGATACCGGAGATGATGAGCTTGATTTCATTTTTTCCCCACATATTTCAAAAACTTTCTTCTCTGATACAGTAAGGCTTAGTATCGCTTCAGTAGGATTTATTTTTTATGAATATGAGTCCGACTAAGTTGATAAACATGGATGAAAGTATGAAAGGTATCATGTTCTTGTTAAACCACTGTTGAATGTTATTGATGTTGTTTCATTTGTTATTAATCATCTCAGGTAATTTGTTTATGGTCTTTTTTTTCTCACAGGCTTGAGATTTTTAAGGGCCTTAAGGTTGATACAGTTCTCAGAAATTTTACAGTTTTTGAATATACTAAAGACAAGGTAAGTGTATTCATATTTTATCTCACTTTTTGTCAATGTAGTAGACTGTAATGTTTTTTCACCTGTTTTATGTGTGAACATCGCATGTAAAGTGATTTAATTTGTAGCATGAATATGGTTTTATTTTGAACGGGAGCTTTTTTGAAATGTGTGGTCTGAAGCAAAACTAGCATGAGCACATGCTTTCATTTAATTTGGTAAACATTAATATCAAGTTAATATTAAGTTAACTCCACAGTACTGCAATTGGTAATGTGCTGTATTATGCACAGTGGGCACACTACTACAAAACAGCTTTCTGTTAGTCTACATGCTGCTTAGAATTAAAGCTTTTTGCACAGATGTCATGTCAGTAGGAGCTTATAGAGGCAACAAAATGCTTTAGAATAATCTCCACACTCATTCACTCAGATGAAGGTCAAGACAGAACACACAAAGTAGAAGAAGAGGACAGAGGTCGTTCAGGGACTTATTCCAAAACAAGACACATAATGTATTATTTAAAGATTGCCACACTTATAAGCTTCCTCACATGCATAGTGAGGAAGGCCTTTGCTCACAAAAAAACATGTATTTATATTTATATTATTTATATGTTTTAATGGCATGGGATTAAAATATATTTGTTTGTGTTAATTGAATGTAAATATAGTGCAAACATGTGGTCATGCATGAATAAATAATTAATAAAGCCATTTGTTACTATATCTTTAAGTAAGCTCTTTAATTCCATGCATATTTCAACTGAATTAAATGCAGTGGCTTTAAGGACTACAGGATTTGTGCATGTTATTGTGCTTTTGTTGAATCACACTAAGATTTAATAGATCAGTAATTCTGTTTATAATTTTTATTAGTTTGTCAATGTCGCTCCTTTACACAATAGTACCACTCTCTTACATTATGACACAATATGAGAGCTGAATAATGCATTTCAGAGCATGTATCTTCCAATCCAACCAATGTAATAACTAATTCTTAATAACTCACACTTTGTTGTCTGGCTTTGTTTAAAATAGCAACTCAATAAAGCTGGTGAACCTGTGTTCAATCTTCATAAGCACATGGCTAACTGCAGCAGGCTTCATACATTTGGTAAGTTAGTGGGAGACGTTTAAGTTGAGGTGAAAGCATGTTGGTATTGCAACATTATTAGTACATACTGTGGTTGTTGTAAAAATGTACACCTCTGTTCCAGGTGGAAAACTCAGGGGATCCTTGGGAAAACTTCCAAAATTCCCAGGCACTTTCTTACTGGGAATGTGTCTACTTACTCATGGTTACTATGTCCACTGTTGGCTATGGAGACGTTTATGCAAAAACCACCCTGGGCCGCCTGTTTATGGTCTTCTTCATCCTTGGTGGTTTGGTAAAAATCCCTATTACTTATTCCTGCTTAAAATCCTCCATGCAACCAATCATCACACCCCGCCAGGTATTAATAAACGGCAGGACGCGCTCAACTCAGGACGCCCTTCACCTGTTGTTTACACTGAGGTGTAATGCATGTCATGTATTGTACGTGTGGTCTACAGTATTGCAGCATTTCTTCAGGTAAAATGCTGAAGTCCTGTTATTTATTGATTCCTATATAACGTAGAATATTTGAGAACTTTTGCGACTGTTATTAACTGTAAAAGTACCAGGGTTTCAGGTGGTTCCACCCTCCCACCTCCCCTCCCTCTTTCCAACAAACACAATGAAACTGGGATCATTTATTATAGCCCAGCTCGATGGATGTAGCGACATTATCTTAGTTTCTGCACAAATATTCAGGGAATGAAAGGGGATTGAAAATGAAAATCAAAATAATATTAAATTCTAAATCCCACAGAAAGCTACTTTTTTGCTACAGACCTGAGTTACCTGTTAAAGAAAGTAGCCAAAGATCATTTAGAGGACACTGTTATTCAGGAGTGGATTAAACAGCATGGCGACATACTGTAATATAGTAAAAGAGTATTAAAGAGGTTTAGGTGACATGTATATGTCCTTGAAAAGCTTAAATGAAATCAAAATACATTTGCAATCCAAAACATTCTTGAATTATCAGACTCAGATTAATCTTACATTATTTTTGGGGCAAGGACAGCTTGAACTCTTTAAATCTGACAGACAGTACAATATCATGGTGTGCAATCAGACATTGCTCAAACCCACAGTATTATATTTAAAATCTGAGTGATCCTAAAATTTCCAAATATACTAAATATGTCAGCCTAAATTTAGGGTGAATTGTGTTTAAAAGGATGCAAAAGACATAACTATTTCCATCTGATGGAACAATGCAGCTCTAAATCATCTGGAGTCTTGGTTTGATTATGTAACTCACTGTAAACATCATAAATCTTAAATACAATCTTTTACTCATAAACATGCACAGAAAAGGCAAACACTTACACGTGTGTCAGCTGGTATTATGTATGAAAACATGCTAATTATAACTATAATGAAAAGATGCAATTTCTCTCTCATATTATATTACTCTGTTGTAAGATTTGTGAAACACCTAATTCCTAGTTTATAAAATAGCAATAACAGACCAATATATTGTGGCATTTTAAATTAAAGTCCTGAAACTGTCACATAAATATGAGTTAGCAGAGGTCTTCACGTCTCTGTGCAGTAGAATCGCAGAGTTAATGTCTGCCATCCATTTGGCTGTGCTACCCAAATAAACCCGTCATGTGTGTTTGTTGGACGAAACATGGCACATAAGGCTTTTTCTTAAGTTTTCTAATTTGTAATTTTTCTATCACAGATTGACATACCACTCATCAGCTGTCATTTTTCTCCTTTACTCTTCCAATATCCGTAAATATTGGCCTTATAATTTCATTTTTCATTTTCATACTACTTCTTGATGGAATATAACTGAGATATAACTTCAGGCTGCATTCAGTCAATATTGACTAATATGAATATGAATTTTCTTTCTCTTTTTTCCTGCTAACAACTAAATATTAATTCAACTCCTGCACTTACAGTAGTGTTAGTCTTTATGAATTACTTTAAAGCAAAAATAGAGGACCTGCTCTTCTTTGCCTTTCTTTTTTTTAGTCTCTTCTTCTGTCTCCTATCTTCTCCTTAGGCCATGTTTGCGAGCTACGTCCCTGAAATCATAGAGTTAATAGGAAACCGCAAGAAATATGGTGGTTCCTATAGTGCTGTTAATGGGAGAAAGTAAGTATTCAAGGAGGCTCTACTGCCTCCAACGCAGTAGAACCTTCTTTGCATGCCCTTTTCTTTTTCTTTTTCATGCATGTAGGCCATGTTTGCTCGCTACGTGCCAGAAATTGCTGCTCTCATCCTTAATCGGAAGAAATATGGAGGGAGTTATAACTCGACCAGAGGCAGAAAGTAAGTCAAACAAATTAAAAAATCAGCAAACTTTTAATGGTGTGGTTGTGTGTGACTCAAGTGGCCCTCTCATAAAGAGGTAACATACCCTGATTTTTGCTTAAATATACATCATGAAACTGTAATTTGAGATGTAATGATCTCAATTAGCACTAAAGTCACACTGTGACTGAAGAACTTGGCCATGATCATTTTGTGTAGAGTTTATTGTACTGTATTGCTGCTGCTTTTAAGCTGTCATCGCTGCTTGTCATGAATGAACGTCCGCTTTTACACTGCAAAAAAATCTCTATCTCAACAAGTGATTTCTGTTTGTTATTGAGTCCTAAAAGTCTTATTTTCTTTAAAAAATATGTGGAATAAAAATGATATAGACAGGGAAATTCTTTCTAAAAACGAAATCGTTTTTGGAAGTAACCTTACTGCTTTTTTCAAAAAAATAGGACTCTAAGAGCTCAACATTAGACAGAAATTACCTAATAAGATAGATACTTTTGCAATGTGGTCAGGTACGTGTACTGTTGTCATGTTTGAAGATGGCACATGTAGGATTTTCATGTAGGATAGAAACTGTGATTATCCATGCTACTATTGCAAAAAAAGAAAATTCAATGATGTAAAAGGATTAAACCATGGTCACTTACGTTAGTTAGCTTGTTTCACCACTGACTTAACAGGGGACGCAGCTTATAGTGAACCTACCGCTATGTAAATTTTTCTGAACAGCGGCTGCTGTCGCCACAAGTGACAATTACATGATTATAGTTAATGTGTAAAAACACTGTGTAACAGTAGCAGAAGTCAGCAAACTGACACAGTAAGTCAACTTTAGACAGATATTGCTGTCAGTTAAACAGCATTATCTATCTTCATGTTAGCTAACATCAGCCAGTATAAGCTGCTGGTCATACCAGACCCATTAACATTGTAGCTATAAACCCCCTGAGGTGAACTATAAGATATACCCTGGTTAAATAAATACATTAAAAACTTTATTTCAGAAA
>JAPMOB010221269.1:0-19938 GCA_029875015.1 Lepomis gibbosus | reverse complement strand
TGCTACAACCGTGTCCTAAAAGATGGCCGCCGCTACCCAAAATGCACTGCGTCATGACGTAGTTGCCCATTCTCTATACCCATGACAAAGCGTAGGTTTCTCTAAGATTCAAAAGCCCTGCCGATGTTGTTCGGTGTTTTCGTCCAAAGTCTACCTGATTCACATTTGGCCCGACGAGCTTCAGCAGATAAAACCATTTTGTTTTTTTATCCTTATGTGGAGTTTGTGTTTGTGTCTGTGTTGTGCTGGGAGCAGGTCTTTCTTAGTGTTAGCAGGCTCCATGTCTTAAGTTGCAGTGTTGTCACTGCTGAGTGCAAAGTCTCGGGAGCGCGCGTGCAGGTGTCAGTCACTGGATTTCGCGGAAAATCCGACCCGGAGCCTTCGAATAGGAATAGGAACATTTGCCTTCAGAGTTAATAGCCAAACCCGGCAGGTGGATCATTTTAATGTCAGATTACAACCCCTTCACACACAGGCAATAAAAAAAGGATTCATTTTAGTAGAAAAACTACATATAGCCCCTTTAATCACACAAAACAAGCATCATCAGAAGACTTTAGCTGTTTTGTTTTTTTAAACAGTAAATGATCTGTACTCATATAGCACCTTTGTAGTCTTTCCGACCACATCACATTCACACACAGATGGAACCAAAGGATCCATCGACATGAAGATTGGGGGAGCAGGGAATCGAACCACCAACCTTCTGATAAGTGGCTGACCACTCTGCCACCTGAGGCACAGAACTCCAGCAATTCTACCTGAAAGTGAACATTACCACTACAGACAAAAATATCCCCAGATGAAAGTCAAATTGCTGGTCCATTGGCCCACTGGATCAAACCTTTTAAATTGTGCCCCACCCACTGCTGTGCAGGGCTTTCGCTGCTGTAACAGGTGCTGGTGGCTGCGCAACAGCACAGATGCCCCCACTGTGTGTAATTTGGTAAGGTGGCCATTTTCAGACACGAGTAGAACTGAATGATAGATAATAAGCGAGAGACCTGAGGCAAGGAGAAGCAGTGTGAGTGAGAGCCCTTCTCTCTACAGGCCGGGGACAGCCATGCAGACAGCATTCTTCACACTCCAGCATTTAGACGTACTGCATTTAGGCAATGTGTGAAGCACAGAAAGAGGTGTAAACAAAAATGCAATAATAAGAAATGTTTACTGTTGAAGATGAGTTTGACACACATTTCCTGTGTAATGAGGTGTGTGCAACTAGTGCACTCCTGTTTACATGTTTTTTCTCACACAAAAGCCAGCCACTGTTAAAAGCCACAAATGCCTCTCGTTTTCTGTTCAGATGTGGCACTAAAGGACCACCTAGCCACATGAAGTCTTCAGCATCTCACACCACTCACATTCTCAAATTCCACATGATTGTTTACTGCCTTGGAACAGCAGGTAGAAGCCACACTGTCCTCAACAAGACCCAAAATTCACCGGCTAACTAACACAGTGGCTTATGTAACCGGGCATGAGACCAATAACTACAGATTGCAAAGTGATATTTGTGATTAAATCAGCGGCTTATGTAATCACACATTTTCCAGCTGTTCAGACATCTGAGACTTTCAAGCTTATTGATTTCTTGATAATTAAAGTATGGGTTTCCATGCACTTTATGAACATGGCTTGTTGTGAAAATTACAGACTTCACAAAAACTCAAGTATCTACCACGCTGTACAACTAGTGACTGCCTTAACTCAACGGAGCAGCATTTTCCTTTTAGCCTAAGTAGCAAGTTAAAATTGCTAGATTTGGAACCAGATGGAGTAAATGATCCTGTAAATATGAACTCTCAACCCGTCTGTTGACACTTGCAAAACATTTTTTGTGTCAGTAACCATCCTTGATGAAACATTGCTGAATGTTTCATGAATTGTGACTGATTTTGTAGCAAATTTAGATGAGAGGCTGCAAAACATCTACATGTGTAAAGCCCCCATTCGGATTGGAGTTTATTTCTCTAGGGGAGGACCGTTGATTTAACCGTTACCTGCACTAGTCAGTAATTTCAATCCCATCCGGACACATACAGTATGTGGGTCATGTTCACACTTTACACAAAGTAATAATTATAACTCACTGGTCCTTCTGTAATCTAAATCACATCTGGAGCGAGGTTTTGTATTTTAAAGTGCATCTCTAAATTTCTTTCAGGCAGCTTGTCCTATTTAATTTTTTAAAATCCGCTCAATGTGAAATTTGACTTTTGTCTAAAATGGAGTAAGTATATAGACAGATGGTAACATGTAAAACCAAGTAGGGCTGATATGATTCATAGTTTAAATCGATAAAATCGATTTAGCATTTAGGCCTAATGATATAGCACAGTGTTTCGCAGGGACATTTATTACTGTCGCACACCGCGCTTAAGCTGTGAACACGATGTGATTATAAGTGAGCTGTTTGCAAAGTGGAGGGAGAGAGAGAAAATAGGGACAAAGAAGAAATTGTTTAAAGTATGCGATTATTTCAAGCTAAATATAACAACTCTGTAATGTTACAGTCCGTCCACCGTAAAATGAAACTTATGTCGCCTCAGCAACAGCACAAACGGCACGTGATCAGAAAGCACACTGTTCTGCCAGCAGACCACAGACAAGGTAACAGCAACTTTAGCATTTAACTGAAATCATAATTGATTGTTGAGTTGGAGGCTAGCCAAAGTAAGCCGCAGACCTCAGTTGAAAATGTGCACACGTGCGTTTGTGGTCCTTTTTGGGCCGTGAGTTGTAACCTCACAGTCATGAGTTAAGTTAACTGGGTGTCCGGGAGGTGAACCCTGCTACCATCGTGTGCTAATCCATCCTTTCACCCATATTCTTTATCTTTATAATTGCCATCTTTATAATAACAAACAACAGCTGTTTCGTGTGCAGGATCGCTCATTTCCCGTTTCACATGTCAGCTCGTGTAGTGTGACCCCCTGTCACCCATCAGTCACGTAGTGTGAACGCCACAACGACTTCAAGACTCCAGTCCACTCCAGTCACAAGATGGCAAGTTGTGTAGTATGAACAAACCGAACAAACACGGCCATCGGCCGACGCAGAAAGTCGTGTAGTCTGCACAAGCCTTTAGTATAACTTGTAATCTGGTAGTGTTTGTAAAGCAGCTGTCTGGTTGTTGGTCTGATGTTTGCTGTATGACAAACTATGAATTTCCGAAAGGACTAATAAATAAATGACACAATGAATCGTTGAAATAATCTATAGAAGCTCTGAATACTAAAATCATCGTTAGCCGCAGCCCTAAAACCAAGTACAATGTGCTTTTTAAGAACCAACGCAGCAATGAAAAAAATGAAAGCCATCAGGAGGGCCAGAGTTGGTACCGATACTGGTATTATCTTTTTGCTTTGTCCTGCTTAATTATTACTTCATTAAATATTTAGATATCAGGGACTCAAGATGACGATCATGAACAATGAAGTGCATTACTATCTAAACTAGTCTTGACACTAAACAACGAGATTCGATTAATAACGTTACTAATAATGTACTAGTGTGTTGCATTTACATGTGTTCATTTGGCAGACGCTTTTAGCTAAAAGCTATATACAAACGAGTGACAATCCAATCCACAGTAAAAAAGAAACCATTTTCAAATTCCTGATAAATCATTTATGCAGCAATAATGAAATATTTGTGAAATCCATATGAATTATTATTCATTATTACTTTCATCATGAACTGACTGAAGAGCATGTCACTGCATTTGCACTGTACAATATGCTGCAAGAAAACTAAAGCACTAGTGAACCCTACAACACTAGAGTTAAAACTAAATCAGCTCTGAGCCTGACGGTGACGCTGGGCGACAGTATAAAAAACACCCTCTGACTTTTGAGCAGCAGTCAAACAAACAGTGAAGTAAAAAAAAATATATATATTTGCATGCCATTCCTCTCTTTCAAGGCAATCTGTGTCAAACCACCAGAGGCTGTGTCACTTAGGGACATCTGGTCAGCCTAAAGTAAAGTTGCTTACAGATTGTGACTTTTGACTGAAGAGCCTTACATAATCATAAAGTCTGTAATCTAGCGACCGATCTGTTCCTCTGTGTTAATGACACAGAGACAGACGTTTGTTATTTAAGCCTGTCACTTAGATATTGTGTAGAGTTATCATTAAGTTAATTCATCATCCCCGCCTGCTCTTGTGGCTGCACTTGGGAGCATGTGTTGACGCGCTGTGTGCGAGGCTTGACTCTAAGCTGTAATCTGCTCTCTGTGCACTTCAGCGTTGACATGTGGAGAGATTTGACATTGTGTAAGCTGTAGCTTGGAGCAGACGTGTTAGCTGGCTCTCCCAGCTGTTGCTGCAGGTTAGAGCTGAGCTGCTGGGAGGGTAATGGCTCAAGACTGGCAGGCTAATGGTGCGAGACGCAGCTGAAGTGCAGGCTGCTGCATGCTGCCAGGCGAGGCTAATGCTACCAAGGCACTTCATGTCACTAAGTCACTGATGTGTAGCATGAGACACACCTGGAATCACTGATACCTGAGCACAGGAACTGTGTTTGAAATTGAAGATACTCGATCAAAGACAGGACATTGAAATTATCGGTGACCATAATAATAAGAAATAAGAGGACTGCACTGATACCAAGTATCTGCATCAGGACAGAGGCTCAATCTCTAAAGTAAAAACAGGAGAAGAATTCAGCTGTCACCGCTGTCAACAGCAGGACCAAGAGAAGGAAGGAACAAGGGATATGGCCTGTTTCAGCACACCACTTTTCAAGGTGTCAAAGTCATGCAGAAACGTACAGCGACTCAACTCTTTTCATCTGACTCATTGTGATGCTCTGGCTCTCTGTTTCGATACAGGTTGACAGTAGGCGGATGGCAGTTGACAGGTACTGCGCACCAGGCGATAAACCAACCAGCCATGATGTTTTCCTGCACAAATAAGTGGAACATCGACAGTAATATCAGCGCCTCCTCTGGGATTTCTGGCACACGGCGACTGATCATGCACTCATATTCATGTCATCAAGACCAATTTTAATATTCAGTGGAAAGGAGTCCAAAAAGAGAGCAACATTAGTCACAATTAGTCCAAATTAAATGCAGTGAGATAACCTTAGCCAACACTGCCGGCAAGTGCAACATGGAAACTATATGAATTATATTCCCTTTAATGTGAAACACAAGGAACAGTAACAGGAAAAATTTCTCATTTTTACCACTGGCCAATTAGAGGCAAGGCAAAATAGAAACTATAGTTTAGTAAAAGACACACATTGCTGATCATTGCTGGTTTTACAGGTAAACTGTTCTAAAATTTCAGAAACCTGCAAAAAGACATTTTGCGTGTTCCTTTGTGAAAACAGAAGTGGACATTCTTCAAACTTATCTGCACCTAAAACAGGAAGACAATGATCATCACACTGAGGTACCTGTCAACTATTATTCAATGATTTCACTGGGTTCTGTGTACAGGCTTTCCTATTATCCAAATCATCATCTGCAGCTGAAGTTTAGTGTAAATACTCCCTCGATTGGCAGCTATTTATATTATCTGTCCCTATAGATCTATCTAATCAATGGGGTCAGCGCCAAAGTCTTTATCAAATAAAGCTTTTAGCGTTTATGTTAACATGTGATGTCTTTCCTGACTGAAGCCCATTACAAAATAATAGCAGTTAATCAGTTTGATTTAATTCACTGTTTTTATATTAATTTCTCCCGCTCACACATGTGATGTCAACGGTCCCAATTCCAGTTGTGTGATTGTGTTTTATCTGTCAATACCAACTGATCCAGAGCCTGTCCAACTTGCTCCTATCAGTCATCAAGCCCAAATCATATTTATAATCGGCTCAACAATCATAATGTGCGTCCTAAAGTGCTGCACAGAGAAGCGTGTTATTTTGTCTGACAGGGCAAATGTTAGATAAACAACCTAAATCAGTGCCTCTCTAACTCACTCTGAGGGAAGACCCTGTGATAATCGTTTATTTCCTATAATGACCCACTCAACATTATACATTATAACCTTCTCCAAAAGCAGTATTAATTGTAGAAGTCTTGTGCATTTGGCTGTACAGGTGTTTGTGATAGTGTTCACCCCCTGTATTAATTAGCTGAAGTCACCCACACACACCCAGACACGTCTCAGTGTGCTGTCTTAGCTTATCCACAAGCACTTCCTTATGTCATTTTCCAAACATGGACAGTCACAGTTTCTGGTAATCTCACGGACAGTTTAGTTCTACATTATGCCTCCTGGGTTGATGGAAATTAAACATGTCCCTCTAATTAGTTAATGAGTAAGACCCATGATTCCAGTGAAGCTGAGTTTATATATAGTGACAATCGTCAACTTTATCAAAATTCTGCCTAAATATTAATTCTACAGCGAGCAAAGGATGAAGGACATTTGTATGAGGACTTTAGACTCGACTTGACAAAATCAAAAAAGACTTGCAACTCGACTTTGACTTTAACATCAGTGACTCGTGAATTCACTTTGACTTTTAACTCCAACTGACCAAGCCCAAATATAAATTATGATATTAAAAAAAAAAGTGTGCAGCGCATCATCAACACTTCATGTAACTCATAAAATGTATGACATTTGTTGTGTGAAACTGCTTTTTTTCTGTACAGGTTCAGGCTTTATTCAGTTTTCAAAGTTCTTTTAATTTTGAAATGGTGTTGAATTTTGTGAAGAGCACTTGTTTAGGACTTGAAACTAAAAGTTTAGGACTTGAGATTTGACTTGGGACTTGTTGGTCTTGACTTGAGACTTGACTCGGACTTGCATGTCTTGACTGGCCTCAACACTGGCACTTGAGCGCTAAGACTTGAGACTTACTTGTGACTTGTAAAACAATAACTTGGTCAAACCTCTGGTATATACTTTATTTGTGGGAATAATTACCCACCTACTGTAGGTGTGTGTGTGAACGTGTATGAAAATGTCATATATAAGAAATAAAGCTTTGTTCAGAGGGATAAACCATGTAATCTTCTTCTTGCAATTCTCTACTTACTTTCCTCTCGTCTTCTCACAGATATCCTCACTTTCACAGGAGCCACATGATGCCTCTCACTCTGCTCGTCATACCAGTTAAGTCAACAGTGTAGGTTTCAGCAGAGTCAACAGGCCTGAGTGCTGCTGACTGCTGTAATGAGGAACATGGGGTCAGGGGGTGGGGGACTGTAGTAGTTTGTGTAGATACCTACTTGATAATGAGGCTCACCTGTACAAGTGTGTCAGGTTCCCATTAAATCAGGGCAGTGGTAATGGGAAAGGGAACTACTTACATTAGAGTGAGAAGCTGAACGTGTTACTACACTTCTGACTGTATACAGCAGTGGTAGAGATTAAAGACTAACTTATTATCAACCTCCCAAAGTTGACACAAGTTCTCCTAAAAATCCTCGCTTGTGATTCTTCCAGGGGACTTACCAGCTGGCTTGCAAATTGAAAGGCTGTGGTTCATTAAATCAATGCATATTTTTTATTAATACTTTATTATTTTATTACTTTATCACTTGACCATGATCCATAACATTTCAGGGTGTTTAGAGTGTAGCACCTTATGAAGATAAGTTACTGTGAGTTTACATATACATTTTTTAGAAATCTACTTTTTACTAGAGCTGAAACAACTGATTAATCGATGAGGATGGCTTCTGGAGTGTTGGTCAACAAAAAAGCTGTAGTTAAAGATGTCATGCATGTATTCTCTGACATGTTATAGATAAACAATTAATAGATTCATTGAGTAAGTAATAATCTCCAAATTAATTAATAATGATGATGAAATAATGATTTCTCCCATGCATTCAATCACTGGGGTTAATAATTTGACATTTTCCAAAGCATGTTAGTTGCCTGACTTGGCAAAAATGTGCCGTTTAGTTAATGTAACATTGCTGGGAGTTCAACATTATGCACAGGTCAGCCTTGGGTCAGAATCTTAATTCTTTTTTTGGCAAGAATTGAGTCTTGAAACAGATTTTTTAAAAACATTGTAAATAATAAATATATAATAAATATCCACAAAAACACACCAATTACCTAATCCCACAAATATGTAAAAATGTCCAGTAAGGCAAAGACATGTGATAAATCAAACACATGGAGCTGGATGAAAAAAAAACATCATCTAAACACATGCACACGCTCTGCAGTAGTGTTATTAATGAAAAGACAGATGGTTGGAAAGAGGATTTGCCAAGGAGACTAACAGCAATATACCCATGTCAAGCATAATCTCCCCGGTCACACCGACCAAATCTGTCACTGAAATGAAGTAATGTTACAAAAAGGGAAAAAAGGAAGATTTTAAAAGGGCTTGATCTGGTTACAGAGCTAGGCCTATAATGCATCATGTAATCTGATTGTGAAAACTATATTGTTTCTCTATGGATGAATCACCTTCATTCACTGGTTCCAGAGTGATCCTTGACTGATAATACAGCACTATTTACCACCCACGCCTCACAATGTGCTGAATGAAAAACAGAAAGAGAAGAGAGAGAGAGAGCACTTTTCACTCACATGCTAATTCGAACATCTCTATCTCTCTTCTGCATGTGGTTCTGTGAGCGGATCAAAGCTTCTGCTGGACACATGACGCAATTCGCGCACCGAGGCTGGCATGAGGGTCACTCACAACCCACAGTGTAAAGGTGTGTGTATGTTTTTGTGAGCCCTAAGCCAGTTTCAGAGAACCATGACACCACACTGATTCAGAAGCTGAGGGGCAGAGATGGAGGAGTGTAGATGGAGTGATGATGAGAGGGAGGGATGGATGGGTGTTGTGAGTCAACTTTATTCACTCTGAGGCCAGCTGATTGATTAATTGACTGATTGTTGCAGTGCTACATGTGTGTACTAGTTAAAGGATAAGTGGTGATATTCTGTATTTTTCCTATTGACAACAACTGCCATGACAGGATCAAAACCAAGAAGGTATTGATGAATTACATCCAAAGCCTGATTTATATTATTTTGCCATAGAGCTCCATTGTTATCCAAACACCAATGAGCCAAATGGTTGCTCTGGGAAACAATTGCACTCTTTACTCCACTCTACTCTTTTCTTTATGTATTACTTGTACTTACCTTAATCTGTATTTTAAAACTACACATTTTTCGCAGTTTGGTGTATAGTTTTGTCTTGTTTTATTTAAATAACATGGTTTTAATTGAGAAATGTGTAAGAACAATGGAGCAGACTCAAGGAAAATAAGTGTTTTGCTTTAAAAATGAAATGTGTGTGAGCTAGGCCCGTATCATAATTTGGAATTTAAGGAGGTCCATTCCCAAAGGGCTCTCTATTCACTCCGTCCCAAAGACGGTCGGTAGATAATGGGAGCAAAAACAGGCAGACCAAAATTCACAATAGGCACTTTAAGCCGGCAATGCAGGTGTGTGTATGTGTGTATGTGAGTAAGAGAGAGATTAAAGAGAGAAACAGAAAGACAGAGAGAAATAGTTAGGCAGGAAGATGGACAGATAGAGCTGAGGAGATGAATAACAATAAGGTAGCTCAGGACTGATACAGAAAATGAACAATGGTCTTGGAAGGCGAGAGACAAGACTAATGAGTCTTAAAAAAAAAGCAAGATGAAGAAAAGCCAATACAGAGCAACTGTTTTGAGAAAAGTTGATAAAACAGCGTAAAACAAAACTGCCCTCTTGATTTCCTGGGATGCAACAGCTTCACTAAACTGCATTGCCTTCCTGTCTTTTCCAAACACTTTATAAAAAACTTCTGATGTTATTTAATGAGAAGAGCTTGGAAATCACAGTGAGGAGGCGCTGAACAAATGGAGTATCGTCTTAACAGTTAATCAAATAAGACAGTGGAGTCATTAAAGGCAGCGATTTTGACGCTCTTGCTCGTGTTAACATGAGAGGATATGGGTTTTGCTCCGTGTGTGCGTTTTAATTGGCTTAATTGTTGCAAGGGAACAATCATTAGTAAGTCTTTCAGTGCGGTGAAGCTAAAGCACGAGAGCACCAGTGAATAATTAGCTTTTTGTGTTTGCAGTCGTACAGTAGAGATGAAACAAGTACCACTGGTTGGACAGTACAGGGGACTTATCCTCTGCATATGTGCACAAACATCAGTGCAATGCTGCGGCCGTGCTTGACCTCTCTGTCTCTTATCTAACCAAGGACAGATCCCATTCCTGGCTGGAGGGAAGAGGAGACAGAGGTTCAACTGTTACAGCAGGGTCACAACTGCACTCCAAACAGAGACTGCATCCGAGGCGACTACAGAGGTCAGACTCCTACGCTGATAAAACACCACCAACCTGCCCTGACAGCGTCAGATGGTCTTGGGGATAAAAGAGGAGGCTAATGAGAGACGATGTTATCGCGCCTGATGTGTGGAAGTAAACAGTTGCTGATGCAGCAACAGAGAAACGCTCCACATACACTGCCGATAGACGGTTGAAGAAGCTGAACGGAAGAAAGTGAATCAAGAAGTCATGCATAAAGTATAAAGAACTTACGTCTGTGTCAGGACCCTTGTCGGCTCCAGGACAGGAGAAGGTGACGAACTCATGGCACCGCTTGTGAACCACAAAACAGCACACTGACAGAAAAGAGAGAGGGGACAGTTTTACAGTAACAATTTACAACATCGTGATCTTGTTCTTCAAGGCACATAAAGCGCATTCAACCACCAAATCTGCTTCCGAAGGGAAAAAGAGATAAATACACAAGACACATATAGTATGAAATCCTTCATCTGGCTGATGTTTTATTCAAGTTATCTGACGGTTGAGAGATGGAAGGACAAATAGAGAGAGAAAGGCAGTAAGCCATAGCATGTACATGTAAATTATCATCAATCAACCTCCAAGTGATTTTGGCAAGTCTCTCTTTTATGGACACACAAACAAATGTAGACAAACAGACTTGCATTCATGTGCGCCCCCACACTCACGCCCCCATAAAAAATGTCACTACATGATCTTGTGCGTTCTGCAGCCGTCGGCTCTTTACAGTCTGCTGGGTGGATGCCGACTGCATCGTCATCTTCCAACGAACTGGAATCCGCCTCTACCAAATTGTCACTCAGCGTGACATGGCTGACACGACACCTGACTCTGCTCTCACATGAACGACATTTACATTTAGAAGCTGCCGCAGATCAGGAGGGAAAAGCAAAAGCATGGACATTTATGACAGCTAGATCACACGTTGACTCTCACGCTGCGTACCCAACAGTATTTTCCCCTGCCATTATTTGAAATTCCTCATTCTTTCTTCTTTTTCATTCTCACACAATCTGTCTGCTTCGCTCATTGTCAATCTGCCGGCTTGTTCATGTGCTCTTTGTGCTCTCCCACCACCATATTTGTGTGTGGGTTTTTTTTTGTCTATAACTCTGCCAGCTAAGTCACACTTGCCAGACAATCTGAAGGCCATTGGTTAAACAACAGAAATCAGTTCCCTGAGAAGTCCAAGAAACAGCAGGGGTTCCGACTGTTGGTGCAAAAGGCTGTACTGTATCATTATTCTCATTTAATCAGATAGAATCAACATCATCGTTTATGTGCGCATTGGTATCATCAGTATTTTCAGCCTAATGATTGTTTCCGTCATCCTAATCCTAATCCAACCCTAATACTCACAGCATTTCTCCGTGTGTATGTGTGTCAGAGATGGATATCCCCTAGTGCTGAGCCGGTGGCAGCATACAGTACGAATTTATCTTTTTAAGTAATGAAGAGGAAACGAGGCAGAGTGAGAGAGTAGGGGGATAAAAAGCATAGCAATATAGCTGCACAAAGTGATTTATCCATGCTGTGAAGTTGTCATTTGTGCCCTTTTTCATTTTAAAAATGTACAGGAGGCAATGCACAGGTGTAAATGCAGACAGTAGGAAATTTGTGGAGAATTTTAACAGTAGTCTGACTCTATGGATCGCAATGTTCAGTCACTTTGGTCCAGAGAGAAATATTTCAACTAATACATGGATTGCCATGGAATTTTGTACAGACATCCGTGGCCCCATGAATCATTCTTATTTTGGTGATCCTGTGACTTTTCCTTTTGGCCAACAGGAGGTTCACATTTGTGTTTTTAATGACTATAATTACATTCATTATATCAGCCTCAGTTGCACTTTGATTTTAGTGCTAAAAAAACAAATATTAGCATCGAAGCACACTAAACTAAGATGCGAACATGTTAAACATTACGCCTGCAAAATATCAGCATGTTAGCATTATCATTAGCACAGCTGTGCTAACCGCTAGAATTCCTGTTGGATCATCACACGAAAAATTAACAGTTTAATTAAATGTCAACTCAAAGTGAAATCATAGCAACAATGCTACACAGATTGAGACATTTCTCATTCAGTCAAATCCGGGTTATAACAATAGCATATACATTGATCAACCACTTCTGGGTCAGCCTAGTGACAGTAAGGCTGAGTTCCAATAGTTGAATCTCTAATTGAACCTTTTATGTGTCTTCACTCTAAATTCTGAACAAAGAGTAAGGTAGAAAACATCCAGGTAATCTTGACAGGCTTCTCAATTTCAGTCATTATTTTAAAATTAGGCCTACACCACAAAATATCATTTGTTAGAGAAAGAGGCCTCACCTAACACCACTCTGCTAATGCTAGTATTTTTGTAGTTCACTAGTCGTAAAACAATCTGATCTGAGTCACTTCAATTTCAGAAGTCAGAATCTTCCAGCAGAGATGGGGACTCGAGTTGCACTTAAGTCGCACACACAGTGACTTCAGACTCACCTTGAGGCTCGTCCTCAAAAGACTTCAGACTTGACTCGTGAACAATGTTTATTTTTAGGAAACGTCTGATGAGCTTGCTGTATTATTGTATTCCCCTCCCTACGTTACCTATAACCTACCTATGTAACACTAGGCTACGTATCTGCAGCGCATGGCCACACGTGAGAGGAAAACAAACAGGTGTTTGTTGTCGTCCACCGAAAACTGATTGCCGTCTGTGGGAGCGCGCACAGTATATTGTATGTCTCTTTACATCTACAGCTGCGTCTGGGTCAAACAGACATAATGTGTTAATAAACATCACTTTATGTCCAATACAACACATAAAATGCAGTATTTCACTTGTCAGAAAGTACAGCCTCTACTTATTGACTGAAAGGTAACTTCAGTGTTGATTTCATTAATGAGACACTGGTTTGAGAGGGGGATGTATTGACTTAGTTTATAAGCTGTGATTAGTTGTAGACGCATTAGGCTAGATGGTGGTGCTCTGTAAGTGTAAAACATGTTACAGCTACAGAATCCCATATAGCTTTACAGTTTTATAAGCAGCCTGGATCGAACGCAGGACAAGCCCAGACAAAGGGAACACAACCAGTGTTGTAATCACTCCTTATTTTCTTGAATTGTTTCAAAATTTGATTTTCTGTCACTGTATTAGCAGTTGTTTTGGTGTTGAACTCTGAGCATTCATTCCCACTTAATATCCACCTCCGATTCGCCCCACAGTCAAACTTTCAGTCCTCTCAGCCCACATCCTGCCCACTGCTGCCAACAAAATTAAGAAAACCTTTGCTTACATGTAAAGGAGGAGTACAAAACACTAGATATCTGTTGTGTGTATTTTCAACCTCCGCAACTCAGTTTTACTCAGCAGGATTAATTCTGAGTGAAACCATCAGGTTCTCTTTTCCTCCACACAGCCTACTTACAATATGTGAACCACAAGCATAATGACGTCCATGGTTCTTCCGCTCCCCCCTTCCATCAGCACTCCTCACACCCTCAGCCACACACCCACTCGTCCATTGCCCGCCTCTGTCTAGTGCTGATCTCAGACCAGCTTGAGTATCTGCTGGTACTGCAGTGTGGAGCCGAGCAGACTGACTTGACACTGATCTCGGTTCAGAGGTGAAGAAGGGCCGTTAAGCTGTGTATAGTGGAAGGGATAAATCTAGTTTTGGACTGTGTGTGTGTGTGTGTGTGTGTGTGTGTGTGTGTGTCAAGCAGGCTTACTTCCTCAGACTTACACAAGACAGAGACAGTGTTTCTCTGTGACTATAATCCGTGGCGTCAACATTCATGTGCATACAGGCACACACACACAGCTGCATTTCCATCACTTGAGAGGACTTTACCTTGACATTCATTTCCTGGAGACTTACCCTAACCATAAAAAAGTCCTCAACCTAAAATGTATTGATTTATGTTATAGGGACTTGCATTTTGTCTGACGGATGATGAGAGAAAAAAAAGGAAGGAAGAATCGCATGCAAAAAAACCTGGAGAAGCACCTAATTAAGAATTTTTTCTTGGTGGTTTTAATGCTACTATGATAAATCTTTCATATGACTCAGGCACAGGGGTCTGACTGGGAAACTCTGTAGTAAGAAGTCTAGATGTCTCCAGATGGTTTAGTCCTCTCTGGGAGAGCTGTGTGAAGCGGCAGGAGCAGAGGTGACGCACTGACATACTGTATCGTCAGGGATATTATGATTAATTACTGTGGGCTTTGTTTCACCAGCCTAATTGCATAAGGACAGAGATAAGGGGCTTTGGCACTACAAAGCAGCTTACACAACACAAACGATGTCTTGTGAGTGTGTGGAAGGTGGAAAGCACATTACATCCTATGTTTGTATTCATAATTGTGTATGTGTGTGTGTGTGTGTCTCTATAGGGGGACATGTTTTCACACTAATATACACTACGGTGACATTTCTACAGCTCTCCTCTACATCCCTGTCTCTTCACTTCTGATCCTTTAAAGTGTGGCTTTAGCTCCGTCTAATCTGGTGAAATTGGTAATCTACCGAGCCACTGTTAATAGAATTATGCTGTGCTGTTGCCCAGATGAAAAACCTGCGGTGGAGATAAGGGAGAAGGCAGGACACCTGCAGCGCCGGACCAACTCAATACTTTCTAGACGCATTCAATTGATCCAGGCCCCCCTCCAGAGTACATGTGAACACAAAAGAAAACTGAGACTTTGATCTGAGATTCACAGGAGAAAAAGAGGGAAGTGTGCAAGGGAGCCGAGGAATAGGTGGAGAGGTAGGGAACAAGGGGCTTAGGGTTGCTGTGACTATAGAGATGTTTTGGAAGGGAGTCAGAAATATTTTTACTTTCTCAAACAACTACTCAGGTCCGAGTCTAAGTCTTAGTTAAGTGACATCTTTGTCAACATTATACACAAATTCTTCCTCACATTAAGCCATACACTTCATTTAAACACAGAAGACAGACAAGCTTCCTCCCAAGCAGGCTGCTGATGGTGTAAAATGCTCTGTTTTTCTCCTTGTTATGGCTCTGTGGTCTTTCTGCAGATTGTAAGTCATTTCAGGCAAGAAAAATGACAGAGAAGGAGAGGAGAGGGGTGGAGAGGGTGAGGGAGGTGTGTTTTCCTCTCTTGGTTATTTTTAGGCTCCATTCTGGCCAGGGCTGGAACAGTGTGTCCTGAACCCCACTGTGGCGGAGAAGTGAGGGAAGACATTTCCTCTGCACCTCTCTGCACCTTGCCAATGGACGCTATAAATAAACACTGATACAAGCGTCTATGTGCAAACACAAACACATATCTCGGGGAAGCGTGCATATGAGAGAACAGTGAATGATGAGTGAAGAGCTATCCCTTTTTAAGTGCTGACTGAGAGAGGTGGAACAAGCTACAAGATACGTAACCATAGAGAGAAGCGTACAATGGGCCTATAGAAGTACTGTATCCTACACACAGCGGTTCTCATCAAATTTTTATAGAGTTCAAAGAGAAACTATATCCGTTTCTTGTTTACTGTCCTGATCACTTCCATTCCCGTTCTGCTCTCACACTGGGACATACATGATTTAATTAAAGCAGCAAATAAGTCCAGTTAGTAGCTCTATTATGTCCATACTGTGAGTAGATATGCGACTCGGGTGAATAAAATGTATTGTTTCTAGACAGTATCACAATAGAGGCATGAACACTGCTTCATACATGTTTTATATCTTTTCCAGAAGTCTTTGACTTCAATAGCGCGACCTCTGAACTCACTGCAGTGAGTGACAGGTCTGAGATTCCCACTGCTCCAGGTCACTTGACCCATGACCATCAGCTCTCTCTTAAGACTGGTGGAGATTGATGGCCACTGACCACAGTTGGAGGGACACAATGACAGTTAAGACAACCAGAGAGGCCATTGCTGTGGCCTCTCTGGTTGTCATATTTTCCTGGTATTTTTTCCTGCATTTTATTTAGGTACAATGTTTGAGGGTCATGTATGTTCAATATTTTCAAAGGATGCAGACACACCTGACTTCTCTTAAACAACTCAGAATGATCTCTTTCCAATTTTTCCATAACAATATATGATCCCAATTGTTGGGCAATGTGACGATACATAGTGAGACAGTAGAAATCTTGTTGCCACACGCTTTGACCCAAAATATGACAATGTTTTCCTTCCCACTTTTCT
The DNA here is from genome assembly GCA_029875015.1 of Lepomis gibbosus. NCBI lineage: Eukaryota > Metazoa > Chordata > Actinopteri > Centrarchiformes > Centrarchidae > Lepomis > Lepomis gibbosus. The sequence goes on along the minus strand of JAPMOB010221269.1, from coordinate 3,510 downwards.
TTCTAACCTGTTATTTTCCTGCTCTCTTCCATCTTTTAGCTTTGCTCCCTTACCACCAGTGTCTACAGTCCATGGGATTCTATCTCCTACCTTCACGGGCCTTTCTTTGATTTATTGAAGAACCACTACGTCAATGGGGTCTGATTGAAGTCCTTCTCTGTTAAACTCAATAAATGTTGTTATACACTTCCAATTGGTCTCTGCTTACTGAAATCCATTACCATCTCATATAAGACCTCTGGTGTAGAGGTAGGAGGAGAGGCGCAAACAGGTGGGACGTTTAAATGAGGCTGTGAAAAGCGAGTTTTGGAGAATTTTTATTTGGAAACAAACTGCTTTCCAAGTCAATCTGCTGCTGCGGCTCCTACCATTTAACAAATCACTCTCCAACCAGCAGGTGTGTTTAAAATGGCATAAAAAAATAATGTTTAATGTGGTTAAAGCAGGAATGTAAATCAATCTGCATTTATCCATGAACTATTACGGATACTTCTAACAGCATATGTTGTGGACAGCTGCTTTAGGTCTATACTGTAAGAAAAGTTTCTCCTTCAGTTCATTAAATCTATAAATTCCCTTCAAATTTCTCTATGCAGGGAAAACCTTGCCCAAGTAATTGCAGATTGGTCCACAGGTACCACTGTGGCAGCACTGTAGCAGATTAAATTGCCTCGGTATATCACAATATAAGTCTCTGTCCCTTTTCCACAACCCTTGGGAGATGAAATATGTGTGATGTATACTGGCAAGCTGTGTTTACCTGCATATGGAGGAAATGAACAGAGCTGCAGCTACAACAAAAGCCTGGAAACTCAATTTCAGCACATACATTCAATTATACATGCTATGGGCGCATAGAGGACAAAGGCTCACAGTAGGGGCACAAACACAATGTTTTGTGACCTTGAAAGCAATAATAAAGCTGTTCACAAAGACCACTGATGGACTAAATTACAGGGAAAAAGAACAGAGAAGAGTGTGGGATGTGGTAAAGAATAGAGCAGAAATTAACAGACAGAAAGAGATCAGATATGATGAGAACAGAGAAGAGAAACATAATAAAATAATCTTCCTCCTTTTGTCTCCTATTTCGCTCTGCTTATTTGCTCTTGTATATATTTTTTTCTGCCATCACCCTGCAGGGACTGCAGATCAAAATTAGCCTGTGTGGCTCATGTTAATCGGTGTATGTTGTCCCTTTTTAAAAAAATAAACATAATCATAAGGGCACACAATCACCAAAACGTCCCTAGAATTCTGTTTGTGTCTAGCAATTATCTTCACCTCAACAATATCCTGCCGTTTGAATATGCATATGTGTGTATTTGATTGTATGTGCATATATAAGGAATTAAACAATTTTCTACATCGGAGCGGGGAATTGCAGACAACGGGGTAAAAAAAACCCATCAGGAGACATTCAGCACAGTAGGGATGCTGCTCAGTATTTACAATCCTCACTAGCCCGGTTAACTGCTGTGCGTTTATGTACAGTCACAGAGGAAATGGGAACCTCATCACATCTGATTGGTTGAGAGAAAGTGGGAGGAGTTCTAGGTGAATCCGGTGTCACGGCCCTCAAAACCCCACCTCTTCAGTCTCCTTCCACACAGCGGTGCAGGTTGACAGGTGATGGTAGTTATTTCCTTGACTCCCTGTCCTAAGAGATCTGTGTTTGATTAGGAATGTAGCTTGTTACAGCAGGCACAGACGATGTCTCCAGGGTACATGTTGGGATTTTTTTTGTGCTTTTTTGGCATGGTGTGATTAGTTTTTCTTACTTTCCCATCACAGAGACTCTAAACAGCCACATGCAAGGCTTGCAAAACCTGTATACACATCAAAATTGTGAACACTGAGTCTGTTTCCCCAAGCTTCTCTTGAGTGGTTCAAGCCAGCAGCCATAAATCTCTGTTTCTAAGCATAAATGAACAAATTTTTTAACTATGCTAGTGATGTTCAGACTGATATATCTCAACAATTTGATTACCATGGAATTTGGTACAGATATTCATGATGCCCACATGATACTTTATTAGGGCTGGACAATAAAACAATAACAATAATTATTGCAATATTTTTTTTTCAATAACAATATAACAAATGTTCAATAAATATTCAATAAATGTTTGATTTAATTCACTTAAATCATACACAATTGGTTTGTGATGTTATCACAATTGTTTTGAATGTTCTACCTCAGATTTGTGAAGTGATCCACTTTTTGGTATTAAGTGTTGACAAAAAAAAATCAGCCTTAAAACTCAAAAGAAATAACAATTGATTGATATTGATATTTAATTGATATTTATCGTGATAATTATCGATATTGAAAGATATGAAACTTTTTATCGTGATAACATTTTTGGCCATGTCGTCCAGCCCTATACATTCCAATTACGTTGGTGATCCTCTGACTTTTCCTCTAGCGCAGCCAGCAGGTCAGTTTTTAAAAAGATATTTTTGGGGGCATTTTTGTGCCTTCATTTGAGAGAGGTAGGACAGTGCAAAGCATCTGAAAATGTGGGAGAGAGAGGGGATGAAACGTAGCAAAGGGCAGCAGTGTGGACTCGAAACCCGGGCATGTACCTGGGGAGCATGCCAGGTGTGCTAACGGCGTCAAAGTTGTAATTTAATCAGTATAATATCTCAATATCTGATGGATTGGCACACTATTTTGTACAAACACTTATGGTTCCCAGGTGACTTGTTATAACTTTGATCCACTGACTTTCCTTCTAGCACCTTCTTCAGGTCAAAATTTCATTTTGCCCAAACCGGATAAATGGAAAAAAATTACATTCACATCTTACATTCACCATTTATTTTGCCAATTTGCACCATTGCATAAATTAAACAGTCAAAATGTAGTTTCTATTCAGTGTTTCCCACAGGATTTGGAGAGACTTTGGGGGGTTGGTCTTAGGCCTGAAAGGGTCCGGTAAATTAAATTACATGTGTCCATTTACTTTTAATGGACACATGTAATATGTTTTATACTTTCTGTGAATATAATCCAATTAATCTTATTTCCATACTGTATAGACTCCCGATTTTGAAAAACGGACATTGTCACATGTTTATCAAGTCCGACCCGATTTGATAAATAATGTATATGGTTCTTGTATCACACAACATGAAGACTTCATAGCCTCTCTTCAGTTAGGAATGTCTGTAACACTTGTCTTTGTAAAGAGAGAAAATGACAGGATAAAGTCGTTAACCTGCCTGTCAGCTCGCACTGGTCCGTTTCAGTTACCATAAAGCCTTGAATACGTGTGCACTCCAAATTTAGGTGCGGCTAGCTTAATCGCCTTCTCAGAAACGAGTGACAACCAATTCATTTTGGCGGCTGAACATTCGGTAGTATTTAGCTCAATGCGCCATTGTGCCTAAATATAGCCTCACAGAGCTGGTAGCAGTTAGTGTGGTTTAAGGGTGCTTTCACACCTGGATCGATATGTTTTGTTCCGGAACAGATCCGAAACAGAATACTTTGTTCCGAATCAA
>JAPMOB010221261.1:0-13492 GCA_029875015.1 Lepomis gibbosus | reverse complement strand
AGACTAACAGGTCTTTGAGGGTCAGAATTCTAGCTGATAGACAGGTGTTCAAATACTTATTTGCAGCTGTATCATACAAAACAATAGTTAAAAAATCATACATTGTGATTTCTGGATTTTTTTTTTTTAGATTATGTCTCTCACAGTGGACATGCACCTACGATGACAATTTCAGACCCCTCCATGATTTCTAAGTGGGAGAACTTGCAAAATAGCAGGGTGTTCAAATACTTATTTTCCTCACTGTAGATAGATAGATCTAGATCACAGTCTACTACTGGAGGGTCAGGTATGTAGAGCAGCAGGAGCGGAACAAGGTCAACGCACACTAATACTCTAGCTTGAGGCCCCAGCAGCCTGACTCCTAGAGAACAGACATGTATGCTGATACTCCTCCTCCACCAATTATATTCCTTCTAGCAAGGTCCTCTGGTCATAAATTCAATCCCAGCATCACCTACAGCCCTCTTCATCTGTGATGGTGAAGTGGTTTTTCAAAGAAGACACAGTCAAAGCCCAGCCGTTGTCCTTTGTTTTAATCGTCAGGTGATGTAGTGGTTCACTTTTACTCTGTGATCGGTGGGCTAGCATCTATCTTTATTTTCTCACGTCAATTTGCAAGCCTGAATGCAACATTCAAATGCATAATGCAAACCTTTCTGTCTTCTTTCTGAGATTGCTTTTTCCAAAAAAAATTGGTTTTGCTTCGGGTTTGCAACCCATACTTATTGTTTATTACAGCCATGTGTACCATCAACGTCTGATGTAATCATGTTTGCAGTAGCCTAGTTAATTCGCCCAAAATCAGCAATTTGCATTTTTGTTTTTTTGTAACTTTTCAAAAATTTGCTTAAATTCACTTCACCGTTTGATGAACACAGTGACTTCAACAACTTCTTGACACAGTTTCTTTTTTTGGTCATGATTTCATGTTACTGAACCAAACATGTTAAATTAGTTAACATGTTTGGTTCAATTGCTGAAGATGAGGTTTGTGTTTCAACACTGGCTAGGAGAAAGGGTTTCACATGTGTTGGGTATTGTTGAGAAAGTTGGATAAGAATATCGCCAGGGTCAAAACAATGAATAAGAGCTCAGCTGGATGTGCATCAAACACTGGCTACACACTGGCTAACAGCATGGTTTTGTGTTTTTTACTTTGCTAGCATTGTCTCTTCAAACGCAATGCTACATTTTTGATAAAATAGACCATAACATGACATGAAGGTTTGTAGCCATAGCTCACAGCTTTGTTAGTAAAGGGGCTAATGGTTTGACGGTATGGCATGGTAAACGGATTTATACCACTGCTTGGTTTAATTTTCTGTTGTGATGTGATATTTGCACACCTACGAAGTAGTCTCAGTTCTTTTTAAGATATCTCAGGGTAATGTAATGCACTTAAATGCTAATGGGAGTGATACAACAGTTATTACACTGGCCTATCAATAGACCAAGTTTGTTGTAAAGTAACAGTGGTCCGACGTATGTACATTTGGCATGAGGACCACAGTTATTTAGAAAGCGAACATTCAGCAGAATGCTAGGATAGCCTACAATTTGAAATTGTAGGCTATTATTTGTGTTGAGGCTGTTCAGTAACTGATGTTCAGGCAGCAGTGGTTAAAATATAATTAATAAGAAAAGCACTTATTGAACATAGAACACAGAGGGCTTTCCAAAAGAAACAAAGCACAGTAAAATAGCATTTTTTTGTTAACTTGATAGCTAGCCTTGTGTTGCCATGGCACTCTCAGACCCCGTTTACCACATTGCGCAGGTGCTGTGAGGAATCCAGTTGTGGTTCTGCTTAAACTGTGCGAAAGCCTGACCAAAGTTTGTGATTGATCATAAATTCATCCAGCCATCCGGGAGCAGGTGACTGGGTACAGTGTATACCCAGCTTAAGACATAAATAACAAGTGAACAAGTGAAAATTTGCACAAAGTACGTGATCATGCATTCATATGCCATGTAAACATTAGGAGTCAATGTAAAGTCTAAATGTACACAAACAGGTGTCTTTCATAAACATGCAGAGTACATCCTCATAGCCGAGAGATTTCATGAGGCAGGGAAAGATAGAGGAAGGTGTGATCAGAATAAAGATAATGTCATGTTACTTGAAATAGGGAGTAAAGCAGATGCACAGAGGGGAAAAGTGAAAGAGTGAGTGGTGTGATGAGAATATTAATTACACAACACTCTAGGTACCTTAAAGTCCATTACTGCTGGAGAGCTGTCATAAAACTGTTAATGAGAGCATGATGGAGAGAGAGGCTGAGAAAAGGAGAGAAAACCTGAGCAGGGTGAGCAAGGGTATGGGTATGGAGGATGGAAGGGGTCATGTTCCTGATTTGGTGTGGTAATATGATCTTGAGGCTGGCGTCAAAGAGAGAATTAAACCACAATTAAAACCAGATTAACAAAGAACAAGATTCAAAACAGAGAGAGGGAGGAGGTGGGGAGGAATTTAAGCAGGTGTGCAATTTAAAAGAGGAAGAATACCAATAAGCTGCAGAGGAGAAGAAATGTCAGAAGAGGAGAATAAATTAAGACTAAATAAGTCGTAGATGGATAAAGAAAGGCAAACAAACCCACAGTCAGATGAGGCAAGGTAAAGTATGGCACTTAAATGCTAATGGGAGTGAATGTGCCTGATGTTTAATGCTAATATGTTTGTGGTGGAAGCTAATGTTTGCTAATTACAAGGTGAAATACTTGCTCCAAAGACAGATACAGCAAATGGCTGCTAAACACATGCTGCGGTTGAATAATGTTTATTGTTTCTGAACAAAATCCATACCAGTGCTTTTCTAATGTCTCAGAGTACTATAGAGAATGTGAAAATCTGATCAATACAACAGCATCAGAATACTGATACACTGTTTATTGACCTGCAGACATACCTTGTGTCTGGGATCTCCCACCTAGAAACATTCGGTATATTGACTTCAGGTGCTTCAGTTCCACACAAATAATGCCTTAGGCTGTGTTCAGACTGAAAACACAGCCGGAGACACAACACTGCATTTAAATGCATAAGTAGACCAAAAATAGATGAGTGCAAAAAGCTGCATTAGTTTAAATGTGAGTGTATCAGACAACAGACAAATGTGGTTGAAACATGTCCATTATGGATTGGATGTCTTCAGGTTTTCACCTGCTGGTGCAAGACCAGCAGTGGCTCAGCACTGTCATCCACAGATGTTTATGGAATTCATTATGGCTGAAAAATGCTTCATCAGGCTCCACTGCATATACACATGTATGCAGGATGCTGTCAGCTTGACCTATTGACCTATTAATAAACTAAGCTAATACAGTGGGGAGCAGTATTTGATACACTGCTGATTTTGCAGGTTTTCCTACTTACAAAGTCTGTAGTTTTTATCATAGTTACACTTCAACAGTGAGAGACGGAATCTAAAAAAAAAAATCACATTGTATGATTTTCCATCCATCCATCGTCAACCGCTTATCCTGCGTACAGGGTCGCAGGCTGGAGCCTATCCTACACTCACATTCACACCTAAGGACAATTTGGGAAACACCAACCTAGCCTGCATGTCTTTGGATGGTGGGAGGAAGCTGGAGAACCCAGAGAGAACCCACACGGACACGGGGAGAACATGCAAACTCCACACAGAAAGGCCGGGGTTTGAACCCACAACCTTCTTGCTGTGAGGCCACAGTGCTAACCACTGCACCACCGTGCCACCCATTGTATGAGCTGTGTAAGGATATCAGGGATAAAACTGTAGACTGTAAAACTGTAGACCTGCACAAGGCTGGGATGGGCTACAGGACGATTGGCAAGCAGCTTGGTGAGAAGGCAACAACTGTTGCCGCAATTATTAGAAAATGGTAGAAGTTCAAAATGGCGGTCAAGCTCCCTCGGTCTGGGGCATGTCCAGGCCCGTCTGAAGTTTGCCAATAACCATCTGGAGGATCCAGAGGAGGAATGGGAGAAGGTCATGTGGTCTGATGACACAAAAATAGAGCTTTAAGGTCTAAACTCCACTCGCCGTGTTTGGAGGAAGAAGGATGAGTACAAACCCAAGAACACCATACCAAACATGAAGCATGGAGGTGGAAACATCATTCTTTGGGGATGCTTTTCTGCAAAGGGGACAGGATGACTGCACCGTATTAAGGGGAGGATGGATGGGGCCATGTATCATGAGATCTTGGCCAACAACCTCCTTCCCTCAGTAACAGCATTGAAGATGGGTCGTGGCTGAGTCTTCCAGCATGACAATGACCCGAAACACACAGTCAGGGCAACTAAGGAGTAGTTCCGTAAGAAGCATCTCAAGGTCCTGGAGTGGCCTAGCCAGTCTCCAGACCTGAACCCAACAGAAAACTCAATCAGAAAAGCTGAAAGTCCGTATTGCCTAGCGACAGCCCCGAAACCTGAAGAATCTGGAGAAGGTCTGTATGGAGGAGAGGGCCAAAATCCAAAAAATTAATTCTTTAAAAGGTTGGGATTTTTGTTTGATTCCTTCTCTCACAGTTGAAGTGTATCTACTGCTACTTTGTAAGTAGGAAAACCTGCAAAATCAGCAGTGTATCAAATACTTGTTCTCCCCACTGTACATAAAAGCAGATGATCACTACACCAAAGCACCTGAGAAGCAGTGTGTAGAGATGGACGGGAAAATAACCAACAAAGACAATGTAGAAAACCCAATGAAAAATGACCTTTATCTGTTTCATGTATTAATTGAGGAATGTTCCAGTCTCATTGCTCCACATGGATCTCATGTTTTTTCTGCCACTATTTTTTGTCTCTTCAGTGGAGCGGAAGCTTCACTGGATGTTTAAGTAACATGCTTCATGTATGTTATGGTTTATTCGCTAAGTCTACTTTTGTTACACTTTGATTTTATCAATAGGGTGAAATTTTTTAGTCCAATCAAACATAAATACAGCATCATGCTCATTTGGTAAATTATGGTCCCATTGAGGGTCAAGTTGCTACCACGGTGATCTGTCAGGTGTAGCAATGTTTATCCCTCTCCCAGTTCACCCTCATGTCCAAATATGGTACTTCTGGTTCGAAAAAATCAAGATTGGGAAAGCTCAAACTAAAGACTTCGGTATTCAACAAATGGGTCATATGTCCACTTATTTTATACAGTTTTGTAAAGTTTTTAAATCTTGTTTATAGTTTTATTATTATTTATTATCTGTGGAATCTGTGATAGTGTATTAAATACTGGCATCAATTGTGCAATGAGAGGATTTTGTGCATCCCACGATGTAATGTATATATTATTAATGAAATTTGATGACACCAGACAGAGATGGAGAAACTTTTCAATACCCTGAGCATTTAATGATTTGAACATAAACTTTTACAGAAAAAGCTATAAAAGTCAGCTAAAAATATCTTTGTTTTGCAGACAAAGTCAAGCACATTTCATGTCTTTCCCCCTGGAATGCCATAAAGGGATGGCAAGATGTTTAAAAAGATGTAAGAAAACAATGGGCTTAAGCCTATAAATATTTAACCTGAGAGAGAAAATAGGGATTTTATTTAGGGAAATTATTTAGTTTGCGGTCTATCCACTCAATGAGGAGAGGTAAAGAGGTTTGTATGGGCTTTACAGAGTTTTATATCACTCATAGGAAGGAAACAACACTACCACTTTCACTGGCCCAGTCTTTACTGTTGCTTCCAAAGTTTGTTTATTTTCTGCAATGAGCACCTGCCCATTGCTTACAATGGAAAGGACACAGTGATGACAGACCTAAGAGATGACTATCAAAGAGCGCTGACACTCAAAGCTGAAATTATTTAGTAGAGGACCCTGCACTTTAGTGGCTTCATTGCTTCATTATTCATCCCAATTATTTGCAAAGTGCTTTATAAAATACCAGATGAGCACAGGGTCTAGTTTGACCAGTGGTACCTCACATGGTATGCCTTTATCTTTTATCTGTTCTGGTATTAATGCTTTCAATTCTTGATTTAAATGAAATGCCTTAACAATGTCTGTCACAGAGCTAGTTTTCAGTATAATGTATAACCTTATCCACACTTCCAGAAGTGACCTCACTGAACTTTGAAACATTTTTGTAAAAACAAACCGCAGTGCCATAGTATGTGCCTGTTTAGTGTTTCATTTGACACTAACACCATCCAGTCTGAATATAGCAGTGCTTCATTGTGTTGCTGAATATCATAACAAAACTCTACTGGTAAACTATGGATAAAAAGCCTGGTTTCATATCTGAACTGCACCATGGAGTAAACCCACAACCTGAATAACAACATAAATGGCAATAATAAAGACAGATAATTTTACATTTAACAGTGAAGTGCAACTTATACAAGCAAAAGCATGAAACGCATTTATCTTATTTAAAAAGATACAACAGCCATGTAACAAACCTTTAAAATGAAATTAATAGTTGTATAATGTTTACTCTGTCTGACAGTTGAGAGACAACCATCTTGACTGCATTTGAACACCAAGCATCAGTGACAGTTCACCTCCTCTCATCTTGCCCGAGGATTGCACTGAAAGCTCTGAACATGGACCACCTACCAAGTGCTTGATGGGGATGGGGCAGGTCTCTGTAACGATGTGGGCACAACAGTCTCTGAATTCCATTGCTTGGTCAACATGGGTCCTATCCTGACTCTCCTACCTCTCCTCTGTTACCAAGTCCAACATACTCAGGAAGCAATTCAAAGAAAAAGTCACAGAACTGAAAGACGGAAAACAGAGCTGGAAATAAATCCGCAGAATCAGGCATATGCCATAATGTCCAGTCAGGCATTTTCTCCCTCTGTCATAAGCCCCTTTTCCACTGCAAGGTAAGAGCTCGACTTGACTTGCCTTGCCTCGCCTTTTTTTTGGTTTTCCACTGTGGAAAAGTTGTACCTGTAACTGCTAACAGGTACTTTTTATTGTAAAACCTGTGTCAGGGTTCTAAGAAGTGAATTTGTGCATTATACTTTGTGTACTAAAGCAAACTAGATCGCCTTCGGTGTTTGAGAACGGTGCTGTTTTTTACATCGCCCACTAATGGGATGGAACGTCGCAAGAACCAGCCTACAAATTAACAAAATGACTCGAAAAAAGATCAGTTCACTTTACTGAATGAGACTCAAAAGATCCGATTCAGCAAAAATGCAAATTTTTCCCATCACTGCAGTACAGTTTTATGAACTTGAATACAGGTTGATGGATCATTGGGGGGGTCAAATTTCCCTCTTTTTTACACCGGGGGTCTCTCCCATGGCAATTGCGTACTTGACATTAACGAACCCTCCAGTACTAGCTACAATCATTTCATTTCACAAAAAGCCACAAGGCAGTGCTTTAATTTTTTTTACACTTAATTTCAAGCCAATTTCACCTCTCACCCTAAGAATAAGTCTAATAAAAAAAATACTTGCTCTCAGGCTAGCCCTCTGGACTTGTTAGGATCCCACTAGGAAGCCCATTATTTTGGTAAATAAACCTCTGCAGGCTTCCTCTCAACACCTCGGTCTTAAGCCGGCCTTATATTTTTCTCTTTACACTTTCTTTTGTTGTCTTTGTGTGTTTTTTCTACCTCCTAACAAAGCTCATGTGCAGGATGAAGGCGTTTGAGCTGAGGACAGTCTGTTTTCTGTTAGTCTATTCTATATCTTTGTGTATGTGTGTAGCAGGGTGTGTGTATGTGTTTGTGTGTGTAAATAATTTAATGGATCTAAAGTACATTAGCGAGATCAAGATGGTCGTGAGGTGGTGATGAATTGTAATCTGTCCAGAGAACTGATAAACTTTTCCCCAGGTACCTCAGCTGTCCCATGACCTCTTGACAACCTAAGCCAGTTTAGTAAATCACTGCATGCTTGGCCTGACAGTTCCTCTGGTACCATAATCTCTGAATGGACATCTCATGAGATCTGTTTGCCATCAACAGGAACTCCGGCCTCCTATGACACAAGTAAAAGTAATGTGACAATGGGCCATAACACAAGACACCACTGCCCTTTTTCAGAAGACTATAAAAACATGGGTCCTGCACACTGTCTTTTTTTACCCACCGGCCAGTAGATCAATGTTTTACTGGCCACTTGCATATTTTACTGGCCGGCGCAAAAAAATAATAAAAAATATTACCACCAACTAATTAAACACACTATGAATAAGATCAAATCCAAAAGGACCTTTTGGATATTACAATCTAGGTCAACTATAATTTCTTGGTTTTAGAGAAGCCTTTGCAGGTAATGTTTGTAAAACAGAAAAATACAATAATGCAGTATATACAGTAGGAAGTCAAGCTACACATGAGAGAGGCTATGAAATAGGCTGTTGATCTCTATACATACTGTATACATTTTGGCAACACCTTGTTCCTTGGGGGCTTGGCAAATGATGCAATCATGTGTTATCAAGTCCAGTTTTCCAGCAGGAAATCCACATGAATGCCCTACCAAGAATTTGGGGTTCTAGATTTAAAATTAATTTTCCTAGTGCCAGTGTTTCATTAAGGATGCTGATAGACATTTTTTTTATTCATGAATGACAGGAAATTTGATATAACTGCAGTTAACAGTGTTGTAATATGCGTTCTTCTCTGTTGTGGTTGTTTTTGTAAATCAGCCTAAGAAGCTTATGTTTCTGCTTCCATGCTGAAGCACATGAATACTACCGGACGTTGTACATTTAACTTTGCAAACCAAGGAGTGGGAGCTTCTCGAACTGTAGACACAAAGTTTTTGGGGTACGCACATCCAAAAAACAACTGAAAGTGCTGGCTACATATGGATAATAAACTTATGTTTGTAGATTTCTCAGGGTGGACTTGCCTTCAGAATTGACATGCCATTCAGTATTGCTATAACAAGTTAATTATCATTGATGCAATGGACAATGTGGTGTTGAACCTGCTTTGTGGTTCAACTGCATCGAATATAGGTTTCAGCTGACTCTGTGAAATGTATACTAAATCCATGCTGTTATAAGTATTTAAAATGAAATACTCAACATGATAAGTGTACTTAAAACTACAGGTGTTGGGATTTCCGCAGGCCTTTTCTTCGTGGACAGATGTGGCTTTGAAACCAGACTTGGAGAGGTGACTGAACCTCATTGTTATTAGGATTAAGCAGTGACTTGATTGAATTTTTAATTGAACATTCTTCCTTGTAAACAAACTGCTGATAAATACTAAATCTGCAGATTTGATCTTAGTTTCCATCCATCCATCCATTGTCAACCGCTTATCCTAAAATAAAAAACATCAGTGTACGGTGACGGTCACCTAATACTCTGGGATCTATTTCCAGTCCAGGAAAGTGCAGTTCTGCACAACCAGCAAGTCGGAGTGGATAAGGTGTACTTAAGTACTTTTGTGTGGCAATGGGATGTGTTCTTAACATCTTTGTTCTCAAACCTAGCTATAAAACTTAATGTTGTGAAGTGGTTTGTTTGAAGTGACGAATCCACAGAGAATGATAACCTGATTTAGCTGTTTTTCTTAGCATCTTAGCTTAGTTTTCCAGCCCACAACTTTACTGTTGTCATAACATGCAGCATCGAAAAGAGTTGGTGCAGTCCAACCTAGAACAGAGGGGAGAATTAATCAGTAATCATTGTCCTTGGATTCATCATCATGTACAGGAACACAACTTTGGCTGACGTTATGCTAATGGTAACGCTCTGTCTCTGCTGAAAGTGTAAATAAGGAGTTAACATGTCACTCTGTTCATAGCATGATGCAAATGGACATAAAAAATGGTTATTGCATGTTAAATATATTACCATATGCAAAATGGGGACAAGATAATGTGCAATATGGCAACAGAAGAAGATTGTTTTAAAAGTTTTGGAGGCTTGTGCTGCCACATAGTTTATATGCTGTTGAAATGCATTCACTTGTTTTCAGAGTCCTTTCATCATCCACATCGGGTCTCTTTTGCATTCTTCCCAGTCAGACAATCTGGTCCGTACCCTTAGCAAAATATGCAAATGTAAATGTGATGTGTAGGTATGTGTTTTGGCAGAGGGAAGGTTTTGCCTGGCTGGGAAAATGATAGTGAAAGTGCAGCCTGTGCTAGAGAGTGGATGTACACATTGTCGACACAGACAGGTTTCTTATAATGATGAAACAAATTTATGCAGTTTGGACAATAGGTAAGATAAATTTAAATTTGTGCCTTTGATTCAGGTAAACTGTTCAGGCAAAACAATTTTACATTTATTTAGAGTGCTTAGAGTAGGCCTAATGAATACATTTTCATTTTAACTTCTATTTTTAGCAACACTTAATTTTGCATCATACATTTGTCACAAATGCCAAGCGAAGACATCCACAAGAAAAACAGAGAAGATGATTACAGGTGAAACACATTAGGCAATCAACACAGACAGGAAGTAAAGTAAAACAAGACACAAGGGGCAGAAACTTAACAAAAAAAATAGGAGACTGACAAAACTCCAAACCAAACCATAACAACATTTGTTGTAAGGATGCCCAATGAACAAATACTCCAGTGTTTCTGGTCAGTACATTGCTTGTTCTTTAATAAATGTTGTTTACACTACAATAATGGTGCCCTCAAATGGTCTCCCGAATCAGAATATCACAGTACAATGATTCATTTCACAAACCACCAAAGAGAGGCACAGACCTCTATTTGATCAGATTTAGTCATAGGAACTCATGGGACAATTTTGTTGATATACCTTTGAATCATATAATTGACTCCCTGGAGACAACAGCGGGGTGAGTGAAACCGTTGATTAGATCAGCCATTCTTTTTTGCATTCTCTAAATGGGAAAATTTCATTACAGTGAAATTAAACCATCCTTCACCTTGGTGTGAAAAGTCCTCCAGTACCTATATTTTGAAGAACCAAAAGGCACATTAGTTATACCACATACCTTAACCCCCCTGTTTTCCACATGTTGAATGTTACCCTCAAATCTTGCATAAATATCTGAAATATAAATTTCTGGTTACCTGAATGTATTCATCTGTGTTTGTTCCCTTCTATGTGGAGGATGCCTTGGTAGTCTAAAAACAATTACAAAGTCAGCAAAGCTTCTTGAATTGAAAGACAGATATAAAGTGAGACAGACAGACACTAGCAGGCTGTCAGATATTCTGCTCATGGTTAACTGGAGTAGCAGCAGTTCATATTATAGATACCTTCCTCCGTCGCTCAGCATTAGTCTTTATGGCAAGAGGCAAACTGACAGAGATATTGTGCTTACAGTCCTGTCTGTCAGTGCGTGTGTGTGTGTGTGTGTGTCTTCCATTAACTCAGTGTAAATGCCAGCAGCATCAGTCAAACTGAAGGTCAGACTTTTACACTGACCTTTATACCCTCATCAACCTCTGTCTGTCTCTCTGTCTTTGTTTAATCACTTTTTGTTCGACTTTGCAATTTTGTCTATCTATCCAGTATTCTATTGAAATACAACACTTTTACAGTCAAGCAAAACGACATGCACAGATGTGTAATAATAAACAGTATGATTAAGGAGAATTTACTGTGTTACTGTCCTGTACTAAAAAAAATAATTAAAAACTGCTTAAAAAATTAAAACAGGAAATATGCTACAGTTTGCTTTGTGTTCTACATTCATATCCAGTACAGTTAGTAAGAAATAGTTTAACATTTTGGCAAATACACATTCACTTTTTTATCCGAGTGATAGATGAGAAAATTGAACACTCTCACATCTTTAAGATAAATTTTAAGCCACAACCAGAAGCCGATTAGGTTAGCTTTGCATAAAAAAGGTGAAATGGAGAAACAGCTAACCTGGCTTTGTCAGTAGGTAACAAAATCCACTTATGGGAACGAATTAACATGTTACAGCTCCTTTGTTTAATCTGTACAAAACATAGACTGGGCTAAAGTTGTGATTTTACTGTGGGTTATATGCAATGTGTTATGTCGACTATTTGTTTGCTGATAATTGTACTAACTTCCTGAAGTCTCTACTGGTTGCATGTAATTTAGGGAGCCATGCTAGCTCTTTCCCCTTATTTCCAGTCTGCCCTATGCTGTTACATGTTGATGCTGTGTCGAGATCCCCAGGCACTGTGTGTGTGTGTGTGTGTGTGTGTGTGTGTGTGTGTGTGTGTGTGTTTTATCTGCCCTGATTACCTTATGCGTTGCACCGGATTGCTCTCCCACCCTGCTTGTTGCCTGTGTATAAATGTTTGGCACTTCTGCTCAGTCGTTGCCGTGTCCTCATTGTATGTTGAGTGTTCTGTCTGTTTCCGTGCGATTTGGATTACCTGCTCAACTTTTTTGGACATCTGCCATGCTTTCATGTAAGCCTTTTTGCTTAGTTCTTGGTTAAATAAGTCTTACACACAGCATTCTGCTCTGTCTGTGTCTGCATTTGGGCCCACACCTGAGTTACCTGCTTCTGCACTGAGCCGACCTTGACATATAGTGATAGAGAGATAGTGATAGCGACAGATAGCATGAGATATAGCAGTTTGATAGGTGTGAGGATAGTGTATGTTAAGATGGAGATGGACATTCCCCCTTGTACATAGACCTGCTGCTGGTGGGTCATTCTAAGCAAGGCATTGTTTGAAAGATAAGTTAGATAATTTAGATTAAATTCCTAAGTGTTTAAATCTCATTGATAAAGTCCTCAATTTTAATATGCTGAACGGGTAATGCATCTACAACATAATGCCTAAATTATGACAACAACACTTAAATATACTACAATACAACTAGGGGCCAAAACGTGCCTTGCATTGAATTAAAATGTTTTATACCTGTTCATCTAAACAACAGCCAGTAACTGTCCCATAGTTTGTGTGTAATACATAAGTTCGTTTAGTTTTCATAATTATTTTGAATTTGAAATGTTACTGCACACTGAGCAGAACCTTTACAAAACTGAACTCACTGTATTTATTGCATTTGGCCAACGCTGTGCTCATTATGTTCATTGTTCTTGGGCAATGCTGTTGTACATCCAGCTTACAAATAATAGCCTATAGTAATAGTCTACCACCCTTGGCACTATTTCAAACTAGATTTGACTCAATTTTGATAATTTTGTCTAACAGTGGGTTTTGTGTTCTTTTAAAAGGCAGACAGAGCGAGCTGGATGAGGCTTTGGTGAATATGGTGGTGAAAGAGATACAGCCCTTCACTATTGTGGAGGATGAGGGCTTCAGGGCCTTTGTCAATATGCTGGATCAAAACTACATCCTCCCCTCTAGGAAGGCGATGAAGGAAATGTTCAGTGATTAGAACAACACTGCCAAGGAGAAGGCTGACATGTGGTCATCCATCCAAAACAGATTAACACAGAAGAATAATAACCAAACGTATAACAAATCAGGCAGAGCGCACAATAACATTAACAGACTGGACACAGGACAACAGACTAAATAACAGATACTAAACTGATAAGTTCTAGCTAGCTAGCGGTAGCTAGCTAGGTAGCTAAGTTCGTGATAAAGGTGTTGACAGCCCCCCCGAAGCCCCTACCCTAA
>JAPMOB010221260.1:0-21318 GCA_029875015.1 Lepomis gibbosus | reverse complement strand
TGCGTCCTCTCTCCACTCTGCAGCCAAAACTTTCCACAAAAACAAAAGACAGCTACGCGGCGGCGTTTACGACGGCGAGGTAAACACCCGGGAGCTGCTGGGAGGATTTTCCATGTGCGGCGCGAAGCGAAAGGACAGAGAGCGACAGGACGGAGATGACTCCGTCTCTGCGCTGTCACCCGGGCTGCCTGCGTTGCCTGGAAATCTATTATTTACAGAGACAACGGAGCAGAATGCGAGCGGGAAGACAGGACGCCAGCTGCACGCCTCACACTGAAAACGCTCCATCTGCTCGGTTCAGAGCTCTGCTCACCCGGGACACCTGAAACCTTCTGCTTTCGCTCGACTTCAGCACAAACGGAAACGATCAGTCACAAAATAAGTCGGCCACGTTGATAACTGACGAGTAACGACAGCATGAACACACACAGCTTTAAAAAAAATACACACAGCGTAAGATGAGAGAATGAACCGTTTAAGGCGGTATTGTTTAATTGTTCAAGTACATTTTCACTTATATACTTGTATACTGATCCTTAACAATCAGAGAAAACAAATAAAAAGGTAATAAAGAAATAATATAAAAAAGAAATCTGCACAGTGTCTGCAGGAATTTACTAAATGTAAAAGTTTTGGCCAAGAAATGTGCAAAATTGTACAATATGAGGTTTAAGGAATAAAGATGTCTGCTGTCTTTTTGTCCTTCTGTAAATTTAGTTTGCCACAGGATGTTCAAACCTCACCACCTCTCCTCTTTTAGGGGGACAGAAAACCGACGAGTACAAAGACGTCCGTATCATTTTGACGAGTTTGTACCTTCCTTTTTATGGATGAAATAACGCTGTAATACCGTAATGACACTAATGACACTTGAAAGATGTAATAATACTGTAATGACGCTGTCATGGTGTAACAACACTGTAATAACACTGAAATGATAATGCTCTGCAATGTAAGCTACATTTATATGAAGTAATATTAAATATCTGCATTTCATTACTACCTACTTGTTTGGATTGTTCTTTGATATTTTGCTATAAAAGCAGCCACACTGAGAAAAATGCATCTTTTTCCTGTTTTCGTGTTTCCTGTTTAACAGTAAACCGTAGCCTCATGGTGCAGAGAAACTCCCACCCTTACACCCCTACAAAATACTCACTTGTGTAATAACTGTGCACACAGTGATGTGGTCTGCTATCACATAATTGATAAGAGATCACTAATTAAATAATAATTAATCAGTGATGAAGGCTCCTCCTGACCACAGCTACAGAAAACAGCCCAACACTAACGAACCTGCTGAAAAGCTCCACAGTGCTGAGAGGAAGCCTCTGTGGGTCTGAGTGAAACAGGGTCATTGGATCCATAGAGATACTGACTAGCTCTGTGTTGAAGGCAGCAACGTATCCTAGAGTTTTCCACATCCAACTGCGAGCACTGCTGCAGTTTCCTCCGTGTGTCTCAGAGGCTTTAAAGGATCAGGTTTTCTGTGTTAGGCAGAGACCACGTCAGCCACGATGACTGCGGCATCAGTGACTCTTCCAGTGCAGATCTACAAGATGAGACCCTTTTTGTAACTTTAAAGAGGACGAGAATGGACTTTACCTTCCAAGACTCACAAAAATGAAATCATATCCTCTAAATCCCACTCGGTCCCTTAAAAAGGACGCCAACCGCCCGTTTACTCAGACAGCAGATGCACCCGTCCGGCCTACATCACAGCTTCATCACTGATTCATCAGCGAGTGTGCGATGAGCCGCTGGGATCTGATGTTCGGACAAACGAACAGGGATGTATTTATCTTGCACATTTTGTCTCAACCGTGTCTCATTTGTAATCATGGCGACCATGATGCCATTCACTTTCTCCGTTCAGCTCCTCCAAGCCTGTAGCTCCGACTTATCACTGGAACAGGTTTATTATGAGCTATAAAAAGTTTGTTTGTCTAATTTAGTTTTGAAGATAGTGACCGATGAACTTTGAGAGGGGCGTGGCTCCGGACCTCCAGGGACGAATATCAGCAACAGTTCGGGCCAACGGGTACAAAACTTAGGATATGTTCATATAAGGTGCGTGAGACACAGCTTAAGAGTCACTCATATCGGCAACTAGGAGGCGCTACAAATACAAAAAATGACACAAATCAGAAACTGTTTGTCTCTGAAATTATATTGAAACGTACAAAAGGTTTGAAGCCGCAAACTCGGCGCTCGCAGCCATATTAATCTGCATACCGTACGACAGCCTCTGTCCGTAGACTCTCCATCCGGAGCTGCGATATCTCGTTGCAACAATGTGAATGACCCAATCGCAGAGGAGCTGCTTCCTCATCTACAGATGTCACAAACGTTAACGACTTAATATCCACCGCCGCTGTCTGAAGACACCGTTCCTCTGGTACACGAGGTGAGAACAGCAGCGGCTGCTATAATTTAATTTCACCATCAGTAGTGGGATAATTATGTTGGAAGGTCTGAAGGTTGTTTACTCGAGGTAACAAGATGATTACTGCATTATTATGAGAAGACAAACACGGCTGTCCAGAGATAATAAGATCATTCAAGTTAGTTTTCAGCCGCACCAGGATGCACATCTGATGAGAGAATGCTGCACGAGTTAATGAGGGACGTGTCTCCCCTGCGCTAGAGAAAAGAACCTGGTATTTTTTTTGAGATAACGAGATGATTAACCTGCAACCTGAAGCTAACGGGATGAAATGAAACTACTGCAGTAATGAGGAGCTTCAGCAGCTCTGACGTCAAATCCTTTGGATCTCCGACACCTTCTTCTTCTTCTGCTGCTTTACAGTTTAAAGTTGTGAATGTGGTGAAAGCAGCTAATTTGAGCTGGTTTGCTGGTCCATCTGCAGCGCAGCATGACGGGCTGTGTGTCAGCCCGTGACTCACCGCGAACACGAGAGGCTCAATCAGTCCCGGTCAGAACCGAGTCAGAGCTCTCAGAGCCGCACGACAGAGCAGAAAAACACACACAGAGACGAAAACAAACCGACAGCACGCAGAGTTTAACCACAGAGGGTCAGCAGGGAACAACCCCGCTTTGAAAAACACTTCAAATCAAGAGTCAAAGCAAACTGAACAACATTCATTAAAGGACAAACAGCACATTATTAACCCTGAACTGTTCTGGACGGTTTTCAAATATACTGCTGATTCTGCCAGGCACAAAAAGACCAGCCTCTAATGAAGATAGAAACCAGTAAAGACGAGAGCTCTCACAGCACGTTCATCTATCAATCAACAGTGGCGTGCTATGTCTGCTGACAGGGACGGGGTCAAGTCACGTGACTCAGACGCCGCCGGACATTCAGAACGAGGCAGGAAGTGAGAGGTAGAGTGGATGAGGCGGAGGAAACCTGTTTACTCCCTGTCGTCCCTGGCAACATGTGACATCTGGAAACGCCAAACTAATTCTTAAATTACGGCTAATTTAGCGAACAAAGCCAACACAAAGACGTGAAGGTGAGCGTCTGAAACGGAGCCATTTATTGGTTAATTTCTTTTACTTTTTAATTGAAATTTTGGGGGTGGAAAATGAACTTGATCCGACTTTCCAGTGAAGTTGACCTTTGACCTTGTATTCTGCCATATCCTATTAAACAAACAGATCTCAACACATGTAACTACAGCTGCAACGCTCAGTGGATTATTCGGTCAAAAGAATATTAATGAACCATTATTTTGACAATCAATTTATCGTTTTAAAGTACAAATGTGAAAAATATGGTGGTTTCATCTTAAACTGAGGCACTGCTGCTGTTCTTTGTTATTTATGAAAGTAAATGAGTCTTGGGGTTTTGGACCGTTGGTTGGACCAAAGAAGCAATTTGAAGATGT
Organism: Lepomis gibbosus; assembly: GCA_029875015.1. Taxonomy (NCBI): domain Eukaryota; kingdom Metazoa; phylum Chordata; class Actinopteri; order Centrarchiformes; family Centrarchidae; genus Lepomis; species Lepomis gibbosus. The sequence continues at coordinate 17,463 of JAPMOB010221260.1, read as the reverse complement.
CACTTTGGGCTCTGGAAAACTGTGATGAGCATTCTTAAGAATCTCTTGACGTTTTAAAGACTTACCGATTAGTCGATTAATCGTGAAAATATGTAACTACAAAACTCTCCTTTTATAATCTGAGGCGAAGCGAGGTCAGTGCAGTCATGTTTGGACAACAAAGACGGCAGCAACATTCAAGTCCTCTCACAAACATTATCCACACACAGTAAATACGACCCCACAGTCCCTGCGGGGACATTTGAAAGACATAATATCCCGTCCGAGGAGTAAGAATGCAGCAGAGACTCACGTGGACGTTATGGATCTTCTTCCTGCCTCTCTCCAGCCGACTCAGCAGTCTCAGGTGCGGCTGCCCTCCGTCAGCCGAAACCGTCTTCCTCAGGGCCGCCCGGTCGCTGGCCCACGCCGCCCCGCCTCCTCCGGCCAAGGGGAGGCTCCTCGCACCCTTACCTCCTGCAGCTGCCGCCGCCGTGCTCCCCCTCGAGACGGGAGACAGATCAGGTGACCAGAAGTCACGCTGCACCGAACCTGGGTGACAGAAACCAGAGATGCCCTGTTGTAACTGTACACCTGTACAGGTACACAAAACGTACAGCAACAACCTGCGTTATGAATCTTCTTCATGTCAGTGAGCAGATTTGAAACGTGCATGTGATTATAAGATGAGGCACTTCCATGTTTTAAAAGAGCCGGGTGATAATTAAAGATTAATAATCACATTTCAGCAAAATACTGTTGTGATATTAATCAAATCTGGTCCTGTTCAACATCTCTTTATATAATGTCAATAAAAACTTCTGACAGCATGAAATAACGTGTAGTGATGCAGAAGTGAAATACAGTGAGATGCTTAGAGATTTTGTAAATTTCCATAAAAACATCCTGTAGTATTATTCATACAAAATGTTCATTTATAAAGAAGTAGAGACGGATTCTTTGAGGATTCTCGTTGATAAAGCATCGACAGAAACAGTCAGATGAGATTTAAAAGATGACAGTGAAAAGCAGCAGCAGGTTGGAGAGGCGAGCGCTGACAACAGAAGGGATTTCAAAACGTTTGAAGTCAAATTTGAGCTTCGCTGTGTGGCTTCAACACAGAACCTCCATCTTGTTCTGCTGGTTTCATGTTTCCACTCATTCAGGGTGTGTGAGAGCGATCAGGTGTCGGCTGCTGGCCAGGTGACTACCTGAGCTGCTGCATTAAAACTACATGAGGAGGCTGCGAGGTGAATCGGTGGGCGCTCCACGCCGCGGCTCCTCTGCTGCCGAACGTCAGACTGGATCAGTGCATCCAGGAACTCGCAGTAAAGTCTGATTTATACTCCTGTGCAGAGTCTACGCCATAACAGATGGTGTGCGTAGGAGTCTGCGTCTCTGCAGTTACGCCACTATTTGGCGGTGGGTTCCAGTGTGCTGAGCTGCTTCTTCTTCTTCATTGGTGTAGGGCAACTGAAAGTGAGTGGATGCGGTTGGAGTTGATCTGATCGATGCTGAACTGCAGTTTCTTTTAATGAAATCAATAAAACGCAGAAACAAGAAAAAGCACTGGAGGAGACAGTTTGTACAACCCATGAACCAGTTGAGGCAGGAGGTAAAGGCGGAAATGCGACGCTACCAAGCTGACCGATCCCAGCGCTTGCGCAAGGTACAACGGCAGGGTACGGCGACAGGGTACGGCGACAGGGTACACTGTGAAACGGCAGGATATAGCGACTGTTTATGGCGCAAGGTACAGCGGCAAAGTACAGCAACAGGGTACAGGGCGGCATGGTACCCGTAGGTATGGCGTAGAGCATTGCTTATCACACGTAATATAAACACTAAACTGTCAATACTTCTCCCTCAACATAGCGACTAAAACAAGCCGAGGCATTTTATTCTGACATGTTTTTGAGCAGAAGTAGAAAAGTAAAAGTCTCCCTGAAGGCTTTTAGTCCATTTAATGTTTTCTTCCTCTGTACGAGCCGATTCATGAGCTTCACCTTCTATTAAAATATCCTTCATCTCTGCTGACTTGTGCTGGTTACATGAATTGTAACCTTTACAGTACTGAACATCTTCTCTGCAGATTTTGTTTAAATAGTTTGGGACAAAATAATTTCTTTTCAGTCGAGAGCGTAACAGTAACATGACCTGATCTGGTCATTTTGTGTCTATAAAAGATATTCTGATGGAGTTCTGACAGTTAATGGTGCTGTGAAGAGGAAATCCATTGAACACCTTGTTAGAGCTCAAACATGCAGTCAAACCCACAGGGAGCTTTAAAAGATGCAATGACCTGAGAGGCAGAATATTTTCACTTCTCACTCGCTGGATTTAAGGTTTATTTACACACAGAACCAGAGCTGGTGGTTGTTGGAACAGTGGACTGTAGACTTCAGGGTTTTTAGTTCAGGTTAGAGTCATTAGTTTGGTGAAAGAGTGAAACTTGAGTTCAGAAGCTGTTCGGTTGAGTTTTTCTGTTTCATAAGGAAAACAGATCAAAGAATATTTCCTTTAGTTTATTTTGGATTATTTATCAGACTAAAAAAGCTAACAGAGTATTCATAGGTGGAGATTTCTGCTGAAAAGAAACTTTGAAAGGCTGAAAAAAGAAGTTATATCTGACCTTAACCAAACTAGACTGACTTCATCCATCAGGGTGTTAAAGAACATCAGACAGCCATCAGAGACAGAGGGGAATTTTTTTTTAAAAAGGTCATTTTAAGAAACAGATTCATTAATAAATATTTATAATATTTAGTTAGAATTTAGTTGTGAGTTTAAAAAACATTTACTCTTAAAGTCTGGCTGCCTTTATGCATTTAGCTTGAATGATTCAGCCAAAGTTCACATTGACAGTTTTAACATATATAAACAGCAGACAGGGCGGTGTGTCCGGTTCAGATCCAACACTGTCCCTCATATCAGACCTGTTTCTATAGGGAGGTTCAGTCCGTCTGACGGCTGAACACTGAAGGCTCAGACCAGGACTGACTCCTTCCTCCCACAGCTGGAGTCACAGCTCCCTCTGCTGGACAGAAGTCGGCATCCAACTCGCATCCGGACACATCCAAGAAATTCGGCTGAAAAGCACTGCAGCAGCCTCAACAAGCCCAGACTTCCCTTGGCTTCTTGGAGCTTTACGTTGCTCCACTCAGAAGAAGATTTAATCTGCATTAATCTGCCTTCCTTATAAAAACACACAAACATCCAGAACTACACAGCTGCAGCACAGAGACCTGAAAGCTCTGAGGTCCAGTTTCTCTTTGGTTCAAATCCCAAAACAGCTGCAAGATTTTTACATTTCAGCATCTTTAGGAACAAGAAGATTAAACGGCAGGAGACTAAAAATAATACCTTCCATTCAAGGAATTAATAAGCATAATTACTATTGAACCGCGAGCTATCAGTGATCTTTGCTACTGAGACGAGAGGATCCCAGAGAGGCTAGTCCTTATACACACAGCTCAAGGCTGCACAATGAAAGAGACTGTAATTTCTTCATTACACACACACACACACACCAAGTGTAGGCCTATATTAAAATATGGTAACATATAAAGTTAAATAAATGTTCAGGTCTCCACCCTGAACATTTCACAGTGTAGTTTTTGGATTTGCGTCTGGGCTGAATGTAAACAGCAGCGATGATAACATGAAAGTTTCATCTTCACAGTCAGACATTTGGGAAGCAGAGTCCATCTTGACTGAGTCTGAGCACCATCGATGTAAAACAGAGAGTCCACTTCCTCTCACCAACACGGGCCACCTGCCGAGTGCTTGACCCGGGATGCCGATGGGCAGGTCTCTGTAAAGACGTGGGCCCAGGAAAGCAGCATGGCTCCTCTCCTGGCTCCCTTTCCTCTCCTCTGAGCGATCACCGCACCAACGTGGCACCTGGTCCGGTTGTTTGGGCCTGCTGGATCGTGGTCTGCTGCTCTCTAATCCAAAAGCCGCGTCTTCATCTTCAAATGACTGTTTTTATGTCAGAGGAGACGCATGTTTTGGCAATAAAGCCGGGAAAACAAATAAAGAAGTGTAGTGAAGTTTAGTCTGGATTAGTCCTCTTTACTCTGCTATTAATCATAATTATTATATATTATATTAAAATATTAATCTATTTTGATAATTGATTAATCCTTTTGTGTTGCCTGGATTTATGACACAAGACAAAACCAGAGCATCTCTGAGGAACGGCGTGCGGCACAACCATGGTTTTATCCTGTTTCCATAAATCACTGGAAGCCAAAATCAGTAATTGAACATAAAAGTGGATGAATGGCCCGGCCCCCTCAGGGAGCCGCCTTCTCCCCTGAAATACTGGATCACTTCTCTTCCGCTCTCTGAAGATTAATCAGATGAGACAGTCTGAGAGGGGAGTCCACTCTGCGGTTAACACGGTCACAGTTCACGGACACATGAAGCCTGCGGCGCTTTCTCTAAAGGGTCGCGAGCCAAAAGAGGCTGATGTGAGTTTACGATTTTAACAACACAGAGCAACAGAGACGGAGATGAAGACGATGAGTCTGGCTGTAATCTGCTCAACAGGAAGCTCGTTATCATTCTCCAGAAGGGTGGAGCTAAAGGACGCTCTGCTAACACAGGAAGCACGGCCCCCCGTGTAAACAAGTTTGTGCACTTTGAGTCATAAAAATTCCTGACATGACGGCACGTCCACAACTTCACACCCCAATGTAGGTTCAGGACCTCAGACCAGAGTGAAGAGCCAACAGGGTCAGTTCTTCAGGCTCTGATCAAACTTTGGAGGCTGGAGTTTGTGTTTAACATGTATGACAAGTGAAGCCTGAGCTAAGGAGCCTCAACCCTGCATTCTCTCCAGCAGCCAGCAGGGGGCGACTCCACCGGCTGCAGAAAGAGTTCCTCCATCTCAGCTGATTTATTCCCCCAGTAAACACTTTCCTGATGAGTTTATGGTCTCAGTCGCTAGTTTCAAGTCTTCTTCAACACAGCATGNTGTTCATTTAGTAAATTATGGTCCCATTTAGAGGAACAGAGACCAGGAAGCAGGGGGGGCTTTAGGGCGGGGCTACAAGCTGACTGACAAGGCGACTCGTATCTGCTGCTCTGTGTAAATTTAACCAGCGCTGCTGAAAAAGCTCATCAGGAGTCGGCTGCTCATTTTTAAGAGAAAGTACATTTTGTTTTAAGCCTGTTTGTTGCTAGCGAAAATTAGCATCCCGGCTAATTTCATAATTAGCATAAATTACAGATGCAGCTTGCTAACCAAGCTGGCTAGCTCCACCCTCTCATCTACATATGGTCACGTCCAGTGTCTGGTTGCAGAAGGAAAGAAAATCAAGATGGCGAAATGCCAAACTGGACGCTTCAAAACAGCAGTCCGGGTGATGTCATGGCGGTTACGTCCATTTCTTTTACACCGTCTCTGTTCAAAACGGCTAAAAATGCTGTGTAACAGGGCGGCGAGGCATCACGTGCTGTCCAAAACAGATCCAGCGATCTTTTCCTGTCTGGTAAGATGCCTTCAAACTGCCCTGGTCACGGTGAGTTTGAAGGCATCATCGATGCTGCCTGTTACCCATAAATCTGAGGAAAAATTGACAAGATGGTGGAAAAAGAAGTTGAATTTGTACACAAATCTAAGTGTTTAAAAGTTTTGGGTACTTTTTTCACTTCTATTTTTAGAAAGTGGCGTGACAGAAACCAACCAAAGATTGTTTGGTCTGATTTCTGAGGCATCTGTTAGTGACCGACCGCTAGAAGCAAGACGGCGTGCTGACATCACATCGCCGTGAGCGCTGCCCTAAAGGCTGTTTAAAACAGATGTAAATGTATTTGTGTAGCACCTTTCTAGTCTTTTCGACCACTCAAAGCTCTTTTACACATCTGCATTCATACACACTGCAAAAACTGAGCTCTCAAAAAGAAAAAAAGCATTAAAATTGGGGAAAAATTACTTAAAATAAGCAAAATTATCTGCTAACAGAACAAGAATTTTTCTCACTCGCTTCTTAAGGCCAGAAAAACTTGAAACAAGTGAAATTCTGACAAAAGTCGCCTGGTGAAAAGAAAGATCTTGTCAGACAAAAAACAAGGATATTTTGCCTTTAAGATAGTTGATGTTACTAAGATTTTAGTTCTTGCAGTGCAGGAGCAATTCAGGTTTCAGTGTCCTGCCCAGAGACACTTCATGCAGCCCAGGGGAGCCGGGGATTGAACCGCCGACCTTCCGATAACGGCCAACCCCCTCTACCTGCTGAACCACAACCGCCCCATGTCGGTTCTTACCTGCAGAGTTCCAGTGGAGTCCTCCAGGACTGGCAGCGAGCCGCCGCCGCTTCTTGACGCTGACACCGCTGTGGGGGGCGGAGTCTTTGGCTGACGTCACTGAGCCCTGCACGGCGGCAACAGGCGTGGAGGAGAGGACGGGGAGGAGGGACGTGGCCAGAAAGGGCATCTCCTTCGCCAGCGCGGGGGTGAGGAAGGTGGAGTCCCCCTCTGGCGACCTGCAGGGATCGAACAAAGAAGTTGGTAACATCACAACCATCAGATTGTTGTCTTTGACCTTCAGGACGCCAAATATTCTCTAGTTTCAGCTTGTCCAGTGCGAGACGGCGCCACGCCTCCCTGTTTCATGTGACAGTAAAACAAAACAAGACTTTTACAGAAGTCTCCTCGGGCTTTAGGAAGTTGTGGTCGTTGTTTTTACGCCACTTTCTGCTATTTTATACGCCAAGATATCGAGATGTGACTGTAGCGGCCATAATTTGCAGACACTTTGTATTGGGAGAGGAAGCGTTGGATCCCTGCGTCCCTGTTCTCGTCCATGTCGGCCTTAAGGTGGAAATGAAACAACCTGAAGATCTGATCTGAAGCTCCTGGACAAATATTACACGGGGATTAAGATCAAGAGGAAGCTTTAAATGTCAGCACAAAGATTTTGCAGCTCTTCTTTCGGCTTTGTGATTAATTAAACAGCGAACCTGATCCTGGGAATCTAGTTTACAGCACGACTGTAAGGAAAATGGCTGCTACTGTACGTACAGTGTTCACGAAGCATCCTCCCACTGTCAATAAAGTTAATACATTCTCCTGATACCTGTCCTCTGAGACGACGTAGCTGCGGCTCCGCCATGACCCCCTGGCCCTGCGGATCCCCTTGTTCTTCCTCCGCAGCACAAAGTCCAGCAGCTGAGCCCAAGTCCACATCTATGATTCGACGCGCTTCACCGCATCACGCCAGCGTCTCGGTCTTCTTTCGGTCCTTTTGCGGCACGGGTGCGTTGTTTTAGAAGAAGTATGTGAGAAGTAAAAAGGGTTTCAGGGTCCAAGGAGGAAACATAATCACACAAGACTGTGTGGAGGTCCACAGCTGAAGGAACAGGTCCTCTCAGGTGTTCAGTGCCTGAACGTGGTGTTGGCTTACCTGTGTGTTTCAGATATAGGCTGATCAGTCAGGAGGCCTTTGTGTCAAATGAAATGAAACCTTCAACTGAAGCAGGGAGGGGGGGGAGTAATGCTGCATTTACTTGTTGTAGGAAAATTCAACATGTCCATGCAGATTCTGCCAACATCTACATGAGCCACAGCAGCTCCCTCAGGAAAGTGTGAAGACTGGCAGCATTTCTGAGCTCTCTCCTCTTTCACTGGTGCATCCAGGCTGGCAAAAGATGGTTTTGGGCTTCACTGACCTAAAAAGAATAAAGCTAAAATGCATAAACGTGTACTGGATCCAACAGTGAACCAGACCTCTCTTCGTCTTCAGAGGACCGGAGCTACAGTTCAGTCAGCCAGAGAACAAGAGAATCGTTCCACCTGCCATCCCGCCTTACTCTCCCGTGTATGTAGAGCACTAACTGGAAAACGACAACTCAAGGGTCCAACTCAGGTCCTCACAAAGGACCTGAGTTGGACCCTAAACACTTCCCACCTGGTGAAGAAGGCTCAGCAGAGACTTTTCTTCTTGAGGAAACTCAAAAAAGTCCAAACTCCCTCCTCAGTTCTTTGTAAATGTCCACAGGTTACATACAGTATGTTCATTTTATTCTCTCATTCCTGTCAAAGCTCCCTGCTGAACTGTTTAATAAACCAATCAATGTCAGGTAGAGGGAGACGCAGCCCGCACAGATGAGGACAGGACGCAGGTCTGTCAAGGAAAGTCCTTTAGTGCAGGCGCAGAACTGCAGCGTGAAACCAAACCAAAACTAACCGAATAGATCAAAACATAAAAGTTGGTTCGGACCTTGGTGCCGACTTTCAGGTGTGAAAGCCCCCTAAAAGTTGTTTTGGGTAGTTTTGTTTTTCTGATTGTGTCTTTGGGGGGTTTAACCCTTTGAAACAGAAAGAGCACACAATAACAAACAAAGAAAAAGAACAAACACACTGACTGACAGGTGGAGCAGCAACTGCTGTGTTCTGCAAGGTAAAATTCCTGTTTTCGTCCAGGGAGTCAGGTGGCTTTGATACAGTGACGGTTACTCGTTAAAAACAGGTTCCTCTCTGGAGGGATCCCTTCCATAATGTTTGTCAGACACTTGTAACAACAATCTGAGCCAGTCGGTGGCAAAACAAGCACTGTAGTGGACGTACTTTGACTTCCGCCAGCTGCAGCACGCTCGCTCACTACTGGACCAGTTTCAAAAAATGTCGTCATAATGTTCGGGTTAAAAAATCCCAGCGGCTCCCTGTGAAACCTCTGAGCCTCTCCTGTGCAGAACATCACTTCTAAGATTGAAGGAGTTGCGTTCATGTGATGCTCCTCGTTGATTGGAGCCTTTCTGAGGATTTAATGCCTAAACGCAGCTTCAAACTTTCCTTTAATCTGTTGCTTTTTCAATAACCAAGCAACAGACTGAGGGAAAGATAAATCTGTTCCTACACATCTCTGTCCCTCCACCTACACAACAAAACAACAGAAGCCATAATGACCACACTTCCTTATAATAGCAGTACATCTCCCCACATGTGTAAACAGCAGAGTTTCCCCTCAGGCTCCCTGCAGGCTCTTGGCTTATCTTTCCCTACATAACTGCCATCAGCGTGGTGCCAGACAAATACTTTATGAGCTGAGGAACAATGTTTCTGCTGGCTGCAGGAGGACGCGTTTCTGAACTGACCTCAGCTTCAGCGGCGCTCAAGTCTCTCCAAGTAAACATCTGGTGGCCATCAGAAGCATTATCTTCTACTGTTTCAGTCTGCAGGACGTTTACTGTGAAACATTCAAACAAGCAATATGAGGGCGCTCTGTGATCTACCTCTAACTACACAAAGGCCCCGGCATCCCACATCCACCGGCCCCTGCTGCCCCAAATACGCACAAAGGCACTAAATGTGGATTCATCCGCCACCCAAAGCAGCCCCCAACAGATGCCTCATGTCTGCCTGAGCTGCAGCGAGCAGCAGTGTAAGGAAATTACTGAGCCTTTAAACATGAAAGCATAAACGAGCCGGCCGCTTTATTAGGGACACTGTTTGCCCCTCAGAGCTGCCTAATTCTTCGTGGCATACTTTCAACAAGGCGTTGGAAACATTCCTCAGATACTTTGGTCCACGTTGACCTGACAGCATCGTGCAGTTGCTGCAGATTTCTCGGCTGCACATCCATGATGGATCATCTTGCAGGTGTACTGAGGTGGCCGGTCGGCGTATATCTGTGAGGAGTTTTTAACCAATGGGCTCGGAGCTCAGAGCCACAGGCAGGAAGTCAGACAGTGGTGAGATTTTTTGAAAAGAAGAAAAATATAGAATATTGCCAGCAAAGTTTCTCGCACATCGCTTCCATCAAGTTGCCCGTCCACTTTCCCAAAATGTGACCTGATGTGTTTTGTGCCTGAGACGTTGCTACTGTTAGCGTTAGCTGTATCTGGGGCGTCATCGTAGCTGGGAGAGTGTGACGTGTTCAACAGATTCACGCCGTGTTGAAGAACACGCTTCGTCATGTTGGAGAGAACCAGAAGGACTCTCTTCTTCAGGCTTTGTTGACGTAACACATGAGGTGACGTTAGGTCAGCGTAGCAGCTCCTGGCAGATCAGAGACACTCTGTTGGACTGGAAACTCACTGCAGTCTGCAGGAAGTTAGGAACCCAGAAGCAGAATCCAAACACACAGGTTTTAATGAATCCACGGTTCTTTAAAATTCGGTAACAGGTTCTTGATACTAAACCCTCCTGAGGAGATTCTGTCTGCATGAATTCATGGAAACCAATCAAATTACAATCAGTAAATCATAAAATATACACTAAAAGGAATAAAAAGAAGTAAAACCACTTTTGGCTTGAACTTGATAACAACAGGCCTGACGTTACCTGAGTGGCGTGTCGGCCTCGCCTGACTCGCTGCAGGTGGAGCGACGGGAGTTGGAGGCCGGGGAGGAGGAAGAGGAGACTGGGGGGGAATTGGAAGAGTGGTTGGATGTATGTGAGGAGGAGGAGGAAGAGGAGGAGGAGGTGCGGGTGTCCAGGGCCCTGGGCAGCAGCAGCGAGGACGGCATACACAGCCATGTCTCGAGGTCGGAGAACTTGGAGTAGCTCAGCATCTCCAGGACACTGCAGGAGGAGAAAGACCTGAATCATTCACACTATAATCCAGAGCTGCAGGTAGTGAGCTCCGGTCATCACAGCACTTCTTAAAACAAGAGAAGAGAAGACAACAAGGATATAAAAGAGAGAGGATACAAGGACGATTCTGCATCTCTGGTACTTTGTCGGAGGCTGTTTCAGGGTTCACCTTAAGTTTTCAGCCGTGACCTAGAAGTCCCTGCTCTGAAGCCCTGAGACTCCTCCTAGAGATCAGAGGTCATGACAACTCCCTTAACTCTCATAGCGCCGTTTCCAGAGAAGAAGCTGTAAAAACACGAGCAGCTCAGCAGCTCAGCAGCAAACAGCGGACAGACTCAGCCAGAGAGCAGCTGGTGGACACAGTGGAGCGTTTAGCAGCTGAAGAGCAAGATATTTCCATCTGCAGATGGTGGAGACCAAACACAGAGCTAACAGAGAGAGAAACCTGGACTCACCTTCACCAGGTGACACAAACATGACTCACAAGACTTGATTTCAAGCTCAACTTATCAGCTTATGAGGTGACATGATATGTGATATGTTAATATTCACAACTGCTCTTTGCAGGTTTGCACGTTTTCTCTTTACCATTAAATATTCATGACTGAAGAAGCAACATCAAAGTTAAACAACCATGTTAAAGGTCTCGGCATACAGCTTTACCATGTGAAACTACAAAGGCAGCCATGGCTCCCTGCTCAAGTTCCATAATTAATTGCAAATTCTTGTGATTTCCAGAAATTAAAAAAAGAAGAAGAAAAGTGTGGTGAGCAGCAAAGGAAGTAAAAAAACAATGATATTTTTGAATATAAAATATATTGCAGAGTATTCGAAGTGAGCTACCTCTCCTCTCCCACTCCAGGGACGTCATCTTTCTCGTCTGCGGTTTGGAAGACGCAGGAGGACCTGGAGTCTCGCGATGACAGCAAAACACAGGCGTTATCAGAATCCACAGACATCTTCAGCCATATCTGCAGGGAATCAGGAGCGGGTCAGCTAACGATCTAAACACAAAAAAGCAGGGGTCGCACAAAAGGTCGAGCTTCCGCGGTCAAGTGTGTTGCCTCTACAGAGTGACTAGCTAGTTTCTTTATACGAGTGTGTCACTTCGTTTGGTTGGTAACTTTAGCTTTTGTTGGTTAGCTAGATGGTGACTTTAGCTTTGTTTGTTTGTTAGCTAACTGACATCATTATCTTGTTAGTTGGTAGGTATTTGGCTGTAACATTAGCTTATTAACTGTGTGGTTAACTAGCTGGTGCCATTTCCTTATTAGTATTTGGTCCAAAATAGCGCGAAATATTAACTTCTTAGGTAGTTATTATCTAGCTTTCTAGTAAAACTATCTTGTTAGTTAACTGGCTGGTAATATTCGCTTATTCATTTATTCATTTTCTTATTCGTTCACTAGCAAGTATTTGTTTGCTAGCTCATAATTTCAACTACTTAGTTACTGTATTAGCTAGCTTCCTGGTAACACTAGCTTGTTAGCTGGCAACATACCAACTTGTCATTTATGACTAGCTTTCAAGTAACATTTGAAAGTAATTTGTTAACTCGTTTGGCTAGCTTGAAAAAGTAGCTTGTTAGTAGTTGGTATCTATCTTCTAATATTAGCTTGTTAGTTGATTAACTAGTTGGTAACATTAGCTTGTTATTTGTTTAGCTAGTTGGTAACATTAGCTTGTTTGTTGATTAACTAGTTGGTAACATTAGCTTGTTAACGTTAGTTGATTAAGTTAACTAGATGGTACCATTAGCTTGTTTACATTTATTGATAAAGTTAACTAGCTTGTTAGTTGATTAACTAGTTGGTAACAATAGCTTGTTAGTTTGTTCCTAGCTAGCATTAGCTGGCAACATACCAACTTATTTATGACTAGCTTTCAAGTAACATTTGCTTGCTAATTAACTAGTTAACTTGTTTAGCTAGCTTGAAAAAGTAGCTTGTTAGTAGTTGGTATCTATCTTCTAACATTAGCTTGTTAGTTGATTAAGATAACTACTTGTTACCATTAGCTTGTTTACATTAGTTGGAGGCCAATGTTGGCTAATGTTACCAACTAACTTAGCTAATAAACTAAGAAGTTAATGTCAAGATTACCTTGTTAGTTGATTAGCTAATTTAGTTGGTAACTCTAGCTTGTTATCTGGTTAAACAGAAGTACAGAAGAAAGAAGTTAACTGTTATTACGCAGAACATGTATGATGATAACTGATATTTAAAGTCTCTATCTGGAATTTAAAATTGAGAGCACTGATTGGACTAATTAGCCAAACAGTCCATCCAGTGCGACCACACGTGGCCACTGTTGTTGATAACTAGTCATTAAAACACCCGGTGGGCCAGTAAAGGTAGAAACTCACGTGAACACAGCTCCGCTCCCAGTCAACGTTCATGTCAGCATACCTTCAAACCCACAGGACACATTTTTATCCACAAAAGAAACATCTTTATCCTTTAAAGCGTCGGTTTCGCTTTTCAGTCAGCTGCGCTTCGCCTCCACAGCTGCAGCAATCTGTGTCTCTGCAGAGGCAACACTCGGCACAACTTTACCGTCTTTCAGTCTTCCTTCTTCTGCACAAAAAGTAGCTTCTTCTTCTTCTGCTTTTCCCAGAGTAGAAACATCTGCTTAGACTGCGCTCCCGCCTGGAAACGTGTCTTTGTCCTGCCCCGTGTAAAACATCCCAAAATACAGGCAGCCAGGCCGGAGGACTCGGGTTTCACTGCGGTGGACTCACCGCACAGACGCCCAGCCCCACATCTGGGAGGGCCGAGCCTCAACACTCATCTGACTCACACTCAGCAGCTGTCAATTAACCCGGGGGGAGAGAGGGGGAGGCGGCCACAGCCTGCGGAGGAAACATACAATCTGTGTCTCCTGGTCTGGGGTTCACTCGAAGAAGGGAATAATAAAGAAAGAGGAAGGAAATAAACACAAAGTAGGACAGGCAGGAAGGAGAGGAAAAGAGAGAATAAAGGGAAGGAAGAAGGACAGAAGGAAGGGGGAAAGGGGAAGGAGAAGGGACAAGGGAAGGAGGAGACATGAAAAGAGGAAGGAAACAAGGACAGAAGGAAGGGAGAAAAAGGGAAGGAAAAATGAAAAGAGGAAGGAAAGAAGGAAGGGGGAACATGAGAAGAGGACAGAAGGAAAGAAGGAAATAAGGGAGGGAGGGAGGGAGGAAAAAGAAAACAGGAAGGGCAGAAAGAAGAGGAAAAGAGACAATAAAAAGGGAAGGAAGAAGGACAGAAGGAGGGGAAAAAAGGGAAGGAAGGAGAAATGAAAAAGAAAAGAGCATTTACATTTACAAAGCAACTTAAAACTGATATACATGTCAGAGGTCGCACGCCTCTGGAGCAACGAGGGGTTAAGTGTCTTGCTCAGGGACACAATGGTGGATGGGTTTAAGTGGGGGATTGAACCCAGGTCTCCACCAAAGGCATGTGTCTTATCCACTGCACCATCACCACACCCAGAGCAAGGACAGAAGGAAGGAAGGAAGAAATCAAAGAAAACATGAAACATGCAACGTGAACTAAAGAAATAAAGGATTAGGGAGGAAAGGAGGAAGGACAGAAGGGAGGAAAAATGAAAAGAGGAAGGAAAGAAGGAGGAAAATGAGATGAGGTAGGACAGAAGGAAGGAAGGAAGGAAAAAAGAAGGACGGGATGAAAGAAAGAAAAGAAAGACAGGGGGCTTTGAAACACACCCAAGGAGGAGTGAAGTATCTAAAGAGTGATCTGCTCATGAGACCTGAAAACGTCTCCCGCAGAGTCTCTACAGGGTTTTCAGAGGTTCTTCCTGAACTGGACGATAAAGCTGAAGGCCTTGATGTTCACGCTGAAGCAGAGAGATAAGAGCAGACAGGAAGGAGGCTGTTTATATTGTTTCTGCTGTCATTATCCGCCGTTGGGACAAACAGCCGGGCCTCAGCAGAACTAATCACCCTGTGAGGATCCTACGGTGTCTTTATCGTCTCAGATAAACATGTTTGGTTTCTACCTTTCTGCCTGCAGGCTTGTTGTTACTGCCATGTTTGTATGAATGTGTACCGGACTTAAGAACAAATCTGAGGCCCTTTGGCTTCAGTTGGCAGCTGAGCCGGCTGCTACATATTCCTTCAGAGAGATAGAGCTCAACACTTTTTTTAAGGGCTCCTCAGGTTTTCGAAGCAGTTTCCCTGTTCATTGACTTTTCCAAAAGTCCTTATATTAAGATTTTAAAGCCTTGAACCGAACCATCCAGTTACAATATGAATCACAACCAGAAATCATTTGAATTGAAGCAAAAAAACTACAAGAAAAAACTGTGTACATAATTATTTAAATGAATGAAGAAACTACTCCTCCCATAAACCATTGCGAATGGTTCCTTCTAACCTAAGGATACTTTAGCTTATTCTTAAACTGAATCCTTCTCATAGGGTTTGCGTTGTTGAGATATTGTGTTGTTGTCGACATGGTACGACACGGTACGGTACGGCACGGCACGGCATGGTACGGCGGTTAAATACACCAATTAACCTTGTCTGCACCTCTTTGGATGGTGGGAGGACTCCAGAGTACCCGGAGATAACCCATGTGGACAGAGGGAGAACATGCAAACTCCACACAGAAAGGCCAGGATGACCGGGGTTCGAACCCACGACCTTCTTGCTATGAGCGCCGCCCAAAATAAAAGTTAACAATAAAAAATTATTTGAATTATTTTAAATGTTATCATTAAATTATCTGTTAAGTTGTGTGTGTGTAGAGTGAAGATACAGACTTTCTTTTTGTTAACCAGCCTTGTGTTGTATAATGATAAATAAACTACCTTGTACCTCCAGTTCAATGCACAATCTGGCCCTCTGAAATGAAAGAGAAGTATAAAGTATATACAGTAACACTAATACTCAACTTAAGTGTGAGTGTGCCTTTAAATGATACTTAAGTACAGGACTTGAGTCCCGTGAAGTGAGGACAACCAGTGGACTGAGACTGAGAGTTAATTGTACTGATTTCTTTAAAAAAAAACTATTAGTATTTTTTTTAATCAATTCATTAATTTTAATATTTTTGTCTATTAATACACACACGCACTTACTGTTTTATTTATTTATTTACTTTTAATTTTTAATATATTTTTATTTTTTTAACACACACGCTTACTGTTTTATTTATTTATTGAATTTTAATTTTTAATATATTTTTATTTTTTTATAACACACACACTGTTTTATTTATTTAATTATTTTTAATATATATTTTTTTTTATTAACACAAACACGCTTTAATTACTTGTGTAATGAAATGTATGGGGTTGATTGTTCTTATGTAGTTTGTATGATGCAATATTGTTGTTACACATTCATGCCATTAAAGCTAATTTGAATTGAATTGAATAGAGTAAATGTACTTTCCACCTTGGTTGGGAGAAATGGCTCACGATGCTTCAGGTGGTGTCATGTTTACAGCTGCTGTCTGTTTAACAATATTCACACTTCACAGAAAGGTCAGAGTCCATGATTTCTTGTTGTCTACTCTTTCCTTCCTCCTCTGAGGATGTTAAAAAAACACAACAGTTCATTTTTAACTTTGAAAAGGAACAAACTAATGTCCATCTCTCTCGCCTGGCAACAGAGCTCTGACAGAGTAACGCGTTTGAATGTAAACACTCTGTGTACTTGGCTTCTAAGATTCAGCTGATCATACGTAATAACATTAGTTTAATATTTGTTTATTGAGTCACGGACTAAAACCAGGTCCCTGGAAAGTCCTGGAAGGTTCTGCGCCCATGGACAAGTCACCGTTGGAGTGCTACTTTGATAACTTCATTGCAAACGTGAGTACAAGCTTCAGCTCCTCCCGTCTGAGTAAAAAAGTAGATGTTAAAGGGCCAGTTCACCCAAACAACACCTCTCCTTAAACAGCATCCCCTCTGGATCATCCACAGACCTCAGACCTGCCAACAGGTTCCAGTTGGACTTTGTTTTCACTGAAATTCACGTGTGAACTCAAAGGACATTTCTAGTCATACATGAGAAACTGATATTTTCATATTTGGATCTTTGGTGGAAAATGATGTTACACAAATATTTTATATAGAATAAAAAGCAGGGATGAAGCGTAAGGATCTGACAGCAGTGAGGGCTGACATGTAGCCTACCTTAAAGGGTGAAACTGCTGGGATTCTGTATTTGCTTTCAGACAGCGAGTGCTTGCTGCCGCCTGCATTGGCCCCGGGGTCGGCCTCAGAGCTTTATTCGGAGTTTATGGTGTACAGCTCTTCAACTTGCTGCTGCTGTATTTTGTGGACTAAATTTTCAGCATGGTAAAAATGCTAAAACAAATTGTACAGATAGAAAGACTTTGAAATATCCTTTAAAACGATACCAAGACCATGTTTATAGGTTCAATAATCGCACAACACTGGTCATTTGAAAGCCAAAAGAAGTCACTTTATTTTGTCCTTTGTGTTCCACTGAAGTCAAAGCAAAAGATTTGAGCTGACAGTACGGCTAAAGCACATTCTGCTGGCTGCTTCTTATGTTCTTAGTCAATGGAAGCAGATTTTGCAGGTAATAAAACTGCCGAGGTTGTCGTTTAAATTCATTGAAATTTTGTTCACTTGTGGTTTAGCAACTAAACTAAATGTCTGTTACAGTTTCAAGAATGTTTTGACTCACTTTCAGCAAAAAACGAGACGATTTTGTGACCGACAAACTTTGGCTCGCTCACAATGCCAGTTTTCCAGCGGGAAAGACACGAGGAGAGGTGTCTGTGGTTCTTCTGGTGGTGTAATCAATCAGAACCTGGAAGTTCCGCAAAAAACAAGCCAACAGGTGCAATTATTTTTGTAACACTGCAAGTCGCCTGAGAAAATCCAGAGATACGCCTGTCGGAACCAAGACAGCAGGAGAAAGTCACGTACCTATAATATACATAGAGATAGAGATATAGA